>JBBPJZ010000044.1:0-47727 GCA_038089015.1 Chalciporus aff. trinitensis
CGATAATGAATCAGTGGTACCGCAGTTTACCGCGGCGTGCCTCTGAAGAAGGTCCTCAAGAAAGCTTGCGGTGGCGTCTTACCTGAATGTCAACACTTGGAATTCGTTGGCGTGGATACGTACTTCAAGCAAGTGCCCTGCTCTTTTGTTGCATGCGAAGTTGAAGCCTTACTCGTTGCAGGAAGGGCGACGTGTTCAATTATGCGGTATCGGTGCCCTACCGGAAGGTCCGAATGAATGAAGAGGTGCTTTTGGCATGGGAGATGAATGGAAAGCCTCTCCCTAAGATCCACGGTGCGCCGTTGCGTGTGGTGATTACGGGATACATTGGCGCTCGTAGCTGCAAATGGCTTTATCGCATCAATGCACTTGGAGCGCCAAGTTTGGCACCGGTACAAGCTCAGGAGTACCTCTACTACACGTCACAGGTTTGCTGATCTTACTCATGAGTAAGGTCTGAGTTTAACACATGCGCCTTCAGATTGGCAAACAGAATGCGAAATATTCGAATGGTTTCTCGATCCAACAGATGCCGGTTTCGTATGTCGTTTCTCTGTGGAGGGTAGGACGGAACTGATCTTGGACTCCCTCCTTCAGGAGCGCTATCATATCCCCCCTGGATAAAGCCATCATCACCCATGATGGGTATATCGAGCTGAAAGGCTGGGCGTACAGCGGGGGCGGCAATTGGGTTGAAAGAGTTGAAGTTTCTCCTGACGGGTCAGTTTCAACTACGGATTCTCATCGTCAACGATTCTGACGAGAACACAGAGGTCACGTCTGGTATGCCGTCGACCCAGATGATATGACCGAGAAGGTAGACGCCATTCTTCAACGCCTGAGTGCCTCTAACGTCTCTCCCTAGCACTACCATGCGTGGCGACTCTGGAAGATAAAGTTGCCAGTCGACGCTGAAGGCTGGCTCGAGTTCTGTGTCCGCACCTGGGACTCTTCAAACAATACCGAACCTACCTTTGTCCGCTCTGCGTGGAAGTAAGCCGTGTTCCAATTGCATCGTCTTGCAGACTGATCTTGACGTGTCATTGCAGCTGGGATCTCCATGTCACTTCCTCCTGCCATCGTATTAAAATCTATAGTGTGAACAAGACAAAGGCTGCCACGAGGAAGAGACTGGAAGAACTGGCTTCCAGAGGTGAAGGGATCGAACCTCTCTCTCGGCCATTGGAATATTCTCTCGAAGATCCTGAAGAATATCAGGCTGCGCGCCGCAAGCACCCTCGTGAACCATTGAACTGATGAGGTTAGCATAGCGGTCACGATGGAAGAGTCCAGTTATGGCTACCCGTTCGCCTCCATGCTCTACACTCGCGCTCATATCTTTGCACGCGTACGGATTATCCTGCACAGAAGTTATGAAGGTCCGCCTCGCGCTCTCCAGTCGTCATCTGTAAAGGGAATCTCGCGTGCATAGTTTGATGGCAAGCACTGGGAATCGCGTTGGAGTGAGATGAGGCAGAGTGCTTTGTATGCGGCGAGATTGGATGGGGATGCAGTTGACTCGATGGGAAATATCCTGTACATCGTCTGTGGCCCCCAGTGGATCAAGTTGGCTGACTGGCACATGATGTATCTCTGTAGGCGAGGTATGAGACACTGCTAGAATGTCCTGACCTCGGAATAAAAGAAATGAGAAAGTGGGGTACGAGATCTGACCTCCGTTCGGATCATGATAAACTCTAGTCATCGCTGGAGTCAAGCATCAGGGGCATACAAAAGGTCACTAGACCCATTCACCTAGGTTGACTCGGAGCTGATTAGGCCGGCTGTCAGGACATGAAGGCCTGTACCTACTGCCCTCTACGTAGGGAACTGCACTATCTTCAATGGCGGTTCCACTCCGAGTCAGTCTTGGTTGCCTCTGAAGGTGCTGGCCCCTCAGAGCATTCATGTTCCTCCCAGTCCAGTAGATGTTATTTGCCGGGGACGCCGAGGCGATACAAGTCTTGTGTATGCGTCGTCCATGGCAGGTGGTATGCCTGGTCCGACGCGGTATTTTCAACCATGTTTCGGGGAAACTTGAAACCACAAGACAGCGGACTCGGATTGAGAGAGAATAGATGAAATCCAAAAGCCTTTTGGCCAAGTCAGTAGTAATCAGCAAGTTTCGGCTCCGACACTCCCTTCCTCTCGAGTCGATGACCGTAGCTATACTAGAGCCACTACATAGTAGAGCGCGATGTCAACATATTGACCACAAGGTAAGAACTCAATCCAATCCGTATAGCATGCGTACAACTTGAAGTATCTCTCTGTGTTATCTACACTTTGATACACATCCACTTCTCTCCTGCTTTCGAGGCCACCTCTTCTAAATCCACGAAGCCAGCTCTGGTATACAATGCCTGCCCCGCGATATTGCTATTGTGGACCAGCAGTATCACCACCTTCTCGAACTCTCTACCCCGGTTTTCGTCGAGGAATTTCACGTCGACATGCGTCCGCACCCATTCCAAACATGCCTCAACCAATTCTCTTCCAACTCCTTTACCCCTATGGTCTGGGTGAACCCACATGGCGAAGAGCCCGTAAATCGCCCAGTTTTCACCCACCCCAGCCCCTTTGAAAGGGGTCAGGGCTGAAGGAGGTAGATCCGAAGGTCCCAGCACAGCAGCTGTGCCTATCCATTTACCCCCATCATCTATATTCTCGTTAGAATCATCACGATTGTGCACAGAAGCTATAAGCGTCCGCTTGGACGCGGAATCGAGGCGCATTCTCCATTCGTCGTCTGTGAAGGCGACCTCGCGTGCATAGTTTGACGAAAAGGACTGGGGATCAAGTTGAAGCGAGGTGAGTCGGAGTGCCTTGTACGAGGCGAGATGGGATGGGGATGCTGGTGATGTGATGGGAAATATCGTGTACATTGCCCGGCTGCTCAGAGATTGAATTGGCTGACTAGCTCAAGATCTTGATATCTATGGCGAGGTATGGTCAGCGTTTGATGGGCTGCTAACGCATTGTCCCGTTCAAATAGCACACTGGTACCGTGAGTTGAATCGCCGCCGAGTCAAGCACTCGCGCTAGCACTTATATGACTCGTACTCTTGAGACTCGCTAGGCGCTAACCATCCCCCGGCCTACTAGCGTTCTTCGGCCGAAGCTGCATCATCATTGGCGATGATCTGCGCTTTGCCCCCCCAAAGATTGTATTCGCATTCAGGAGAATCACCCTGGTCCTTGATGATCGCAAAGTTGCCAGTACCAAAGAAGCGGACAAGAACGCTCCCCAGGCAGCCGATCTTACGTCCGAGTCGATCCGAATGGCAACGGACTTGCAGTATTGAGGCATCATTGACGGTCAACTTATTTGGGATGGCGATGAGTTCGCCGTTATTCACGACCGTTTTAGCTGATAAGGTTCATTACCACTCACGCATATGAGTCATTCCTGACCTCACATGATCTTAGACCCGAGACTGAACCCTTCGTCCGTGGTAGTGGATCATTGTTCCGAAGGAGGTTCATCTGTGCAGTACTTCTTGATCCGCTTTTTGCCTCCCGTGGACCATCAGTGGCGTTGGAATTCATTCAAGGACCCCCCTCTCTTAATTGGGCAGAAAGCTGTGTTCTGCTCACTGACAGTCTTGGTTTGGAACCCCCGGCAGCATTCGCCGCCACCACCTCCGAGTAGTCCGTACGAAGAATTCGTTTGCTATCGGTCCATTCTACCTAACAAGTAGCGTACAAAGTTATAATCCATGCTACAGTCCCAAGTCAGCGAGCTTGTACCTCTTTGTAGAGGTATGGAAAAGAAGATATCCAGCAGCATACTGCTTGAACGCTTCACAAGCTTCCGGAGATCTTTCCAATATCTTTACTATTCTGTCATAGATATCCGCCGTCGTGTCTGAGATCTCCCGAAGTACCTCCAATTTTGATTTCCCGCTACGTGCTGCGATTGTGGACACCTGGTTGGTACTCTCACCCACGAGTTCTTCCTTGTAAAATGATAGCACATCACTAAACGGAGTCACAAATATCATCAGTACCAGGCTTAGACGAACAGACAAGCCAGGAGGGACTCACTTGACATTGTGAATGAACAGTATCATCTCCGGAATTGCTTGAACGTAGTCATTCAATGGGATCCCTCGAGGGAATACAGCGAAAGCATAAGCCTCCGCGACTCCAGTCATCGTTCGCTGGTAAACAGGATACTGTTGTGCAGCGCTAGAGATCTATCCATCCTCATCAACACTCATGCCTTCGTCGGAATGCGTAGTAGGCTCACCACCATAGATTCAGTTTCGTGCTCGAGTAGACAGGCAGCGACGAAGCTCAAGTTGGATGCTATCATGAGGTTGGTGGGTATAGGCAGAAATAATTCTGGAATCTGGTGTAATATATCTGCAAATGCGTCCAGGACAGCGGTCATCTGTGCCTTCCCTCGAAGGAATCGACTGTTGAACTGATAGACGCTGGGCAACTGGGTAGGGAAACGGGATGTTACATCGTCGACAAAGATGGCGCATGACGTGTAGAGGGCGACCCATATTTGTGCTCGACGGTCAGGAAGGTGCCCACAAGCAAGTGCGGCATAGAAGACACCGTCGTTCAGGTATGTCCGTACGGAGAATGTACCGTCGATTGGGTAACCACGTTTCGTTGCCTCGTCAATGCATTCTTGATAAAGGCCCTGATCGAGTGGGATGACGTCGTATGTGACATTGCAGCGTGCGAGGAGGGATTGAATGGTTGTGCTAACGTTCTGTACCTGGAAGATCGTGTTAACGAGTGGGGAGAGGTGGTTCAAGCTTCGCATACCAGACTCTGAGTCATGTTGAGTATCCGAGTTCGTGATGATCATCTCGTCTTTCCTCTCTTCCTCTTATACCTTGGGCAGTGAGATCTCGCCGTGTCTTCCATATTCGAGTTCGCAGTATGGACCGTCGCTTGCCGGAGAACGTTCATCTAATGTTCAGAGATGTCATTCGGTATCATGCGCTCACCAAATGCCGGATGGACAGGCAGAGGTGTAAACCGAGCAAGGTGTTAATCCTTGACCACCTTGTGACACCAGCCACGTCATTGGGAATGGACATTGGACGGAAACTTGAGTGATCTATGCACAGCCATACGATCCAACTTGCCGAACAGGACTGTGAAGCGCAACATGGTCTCTCTAGGGCCGCCGGCTCGGCCACGGGGGTAGCCGAAAGCTGGGTTGCCATGCACAACGTCCATTTAGCGTCTAGCTGCAGTTGACAGCTAACAATCAAGGACGTCCATCGAGGGCATCATGGCTATCGTGGAAATCGAAGGTCTAGTTATCAAGCAATCGCACATTGCAATATAGCTATACCTGTCAAGTGGGAATAGGCTCAAGACTCATTTATAGTTGGGTACCTGACGGCGGGTACTCAGTGTGAATACAGGTCCGGGAGAAAACACGATATCGCACGGTGGAGTTGGATCTGATGTTCGGATAATTCTGGTTGTGGTAGGAGGACATTATTAGCGTCGCAGAGGCACGCTTGTAACTTGCTCCAGGGGCTAGACCCTGTGGAGGCACAAGTTAACACCTCGTTTTGCATACGCTGTCTTCGCTTCGGCAGATGGGGCTGCACCGGCATCCGTGTTGTTGGTATTGCGAAGAGAACCGAAGGGCGGTGAAAGCACCCCTTTGAGGCCTATAATATGAGGGACAGCCTTGACAAATGATGACTCCATCGTGCACTTCAGGTATTCAATTATGCAGTCGACATCTCAGGCAAGCTCAGCGGATCGTCCTTCAGCGAAAAAGAACAAAACGCTATCTCAGAGAGAGTATCGATCCAAAGAGATCGACGGCTTTTCTGAGCTGCGGGAGGCTTTGCTGCTCATCGATCCCTTTGATACCCCATTAGGGAGAGATGCTACTCGGCATCAGCTCCTTGTCACAGGTTAGTCAGAATGCCGCTTGACGGGAATGGGTATTGACCTTGCCTAGCTGCAAGGAAACTCCGGAACTTGTCAACCGAGAACCAAAAACTCCTGCTGCAATTATCAGCTCCGACTTCCACTGGAAGCGGCAATTCGGGTGTAATACCTACAGGTTGGCGGTCTTGTTTGGCAGACAGTTCAAACTCACTGATAGGCATTAAACCAACTGCAGGTGGTTTCGGTTTGGAATGGACCCCAGAATGGTCCGAAATACAAAATCTACTGCCCTTGGCCGTTGATCCCACTTCCCACATTGGAGATTGCGAAAATGTCATCCCTGGATGGTCACATAGCCCGTCCCCGTATCACGGGCAGGTACACCAGCCATATGATATGTTGGGGTCAGCGTATCAATCACCATCCAGAGACACGCGACGGTTTACTAGGGTATAATCATCTAAATGAAATGGAATAATATACATGATCAAAGATTGCGTTTGGATAATGGAAACGCACGGCAAACCTGTTGGGGGATAGTACTAATCCGCAAATCACCCAGAGGTCAAGGCTGTGATTCAACTGAGCTGGAAGGTTGGTAACCACATTCATTTCGCAACTTGATACTTACTCCGCCTTGACAGAATCATGAAGCGAAGTAGGTGAGTGTGGGTCCAAGGATAATACCCGGTACGTACCAGCACTCCGGGCTACGGTAAGGACGTGTCCGATTGTCTCCTGCCACCTCCCCGACAGCTTACAGTGATAGCAGATGCATGCCACGAGTAGGCCTGCATCCAACTTATTTCTGTTGTAGATGGTGAATAAAGTCCAAGTAACATATCAATGTGGGTTGTAGCGCATTGTTTACGTGACAAACATGGATGTCACCGGCCCCTTACACAACATCCAACTTGAAGTTGATCATAACTGAACGCCCGTACATTGCACTACCTGTGAAAATTATACATCCCCGACTCATTTGCGTGGTCAATTTCGACTTCATGTCATCATGAGCAAACCAGGACCGAAGCCCAAGTCCACCCAGACACGTCACGCAGGCGTATATAAGGCAGATTCCGTCAAAGTACGCCACCAATCTCTGGGAGTAATTGTGATTGAGTTGGTCTATAGGACGTGGCGGAATCTCTAGGGATCACCAATCTTCCAGACGCAGTTGCTTCATCACTAGCTAGCGATGTGGAGTACCGGATACACCAGGTTGTCGAGGTGCGTCACAATAGCCACTCTAACGATCGAGCTACTCGGCAACTTCGTCCTAGGAAGCCGCTCGCTATATGCGACATGCACGCAGAACGGTACTGACCACCGGCGATATCGATCTTGCTTTGCGGACCCTAAACATTGAGCCGCTGTATGGCCACACATCCAATGCTCCATCCACGTTCCGACGTGCGCTTCCCTTCCCCCACCTTGCTTCAGCCGGTGCCGTGTATTTCGTGGAGGATGAAGAGATTGATTTCGATAAGGTTCTAAGAGAGGAAAAGATCACCGTTCCCAGGGGGGTAAACTGGACAGCCCATTGGCTTGCCGTGGAAGGAGTGCAACCCCTTGTACCGGAGAATCCACCGGCTGTACCAAGAGAAGAGGCCAGTCCTACTGGCGCCAAACCACCACAACCTGGTGCAGCCGTTTCTGTCCCAGGCAGACAGCAACCCCAAGCGGCTCAACAAAATCAACAAAATCAGCTTGTCAAACAAGTTCTTTCCAAAGAACTTCAGCTTTACTATACCAGACTTACTGCTTCGCTTATCCCTCCCTCATCATCAGCATCCGATACGGCAAAACGTATTGCTGCACTTGCAAGCCTTCGCGCTGATGCAGGTTTGCAAGCACTCTTACCATACCTGGTACGATGGGTCGGCGAGGGCGTTGTGAATGCCCTCAGGGAAGAAGCAGAAACTGAACAAGAAGGCAAGACACTCGAGGTGTTACTCGATGTCGTTGGTGCAATCCTCGAGAATACGACGCTATTTATCGAGCCATATGTACGTATGCGTGCCCTGTTCATTGCAGGTTCTGGGACTGACTTGTTTACCAGCTACACCAAATCCTTCCTGCAATTCTCTCTACGCTCCTTCATTCAAGCCTACCTCGGTCTCACGCGACCCACCTTCGCACAGTAGCTGCACAAACGCTTGGCAGATTATTAACGCAACACTCGACGACGTATCCGTCACTTTCTCCGCGTATCATGAAGACGCTCTTAGTTGCACTTTTGGGTGGTTCAGCGCAACCGTCGACGTCGACGTCGGTTGTCGTTAATGGTTTTGAATCCCTTACTATCACGAGTGACACATCCAATGCCGAACCGCGAGGCGCTCCGAAACCGCTTGGTACGCGAGAAGGAGCTATTCGTGGACTCGTGGGCATTGGCAAGGAGGCAGTGAGGAAAGGTGTGCTCCAAGGCGGAGGTGCTCGCATTGTGGGAGAGGAATGTGTTGCCTCTAACGGTGAGGGAGTTGATGGTGTCATTGATGCAGTGATGGTATGCTTCAAACCTGTCTTCCAATCGTCATTTGTTAATTTGGAACCACCAGCTCGCTCTCCAAACACTTTCTTCGATCTCCGATATGCCAGAGTCGCTTGATCCCAGTCAGGAACAGGACGCCAAGCTGATCACGCAGTTGCATGAGATCCTTGGAAACTTTTTTACAGAGAAAGTGATTAGCCGGGGTGACCGTGCATGGGCTGGAGGGATTGTTGAAAGTATTCGTGGTTGAATAGACTTGCGGATCAAGTTGCGTATACGTATATCTGCCGTGGTTTCATACCTGCTTAGCTCACTGTCGACCAACCTGTCGTTATGCGTAGAAAACTTTCTCACTTCACGGGAAAGTATGACACACAAGAAGGTTCTACGTACCCCTTCAAAAGAGTCTAATGGGATGACCCTTGTCTTTGTACAATGCAGCATGGTCATCCTGAATGCTAATTATCATTACTACTAATGTAGAAGGTTGTCGCTGAGTGAGATTGTCATCGGTGGTCGTCATAACCGTCCAAGATGGCCAGAGTCCACAAAAAAGGCTAGAAATGAGCGAGCCGCGGAAACGGCATTTGGGACCAGATGTGGTGGATCGCCAGGCTGATATGAAAGTAAGCCGGGAGTACGTGATGAAGACATAGCCAGAGCTTCGCAAGTCTTTTTTTCAGTGCCTAGATTTTACCAGATATAGGATGAAATATCACTTACACTATAACACTTGCAGGATCGCTTGTCGTCGTCTATCGACTGATAGAGCATGAAGCGAACGCCTGTGTAACTGGAGTACGCAATGAACGCCGCCGAGCTAAACAAATCAAGACTCCACATCCGGCTGAGACAAATGGCCCATAGTGGAATTCCCACTGCGACAGATAATCTGGACGCGAAGGGGAACATGATAGGAAGGGTGCGTCTGCCCGTCTCCTCATCACCGGTAACGTCCTTGAAGTCTTGAGCATGCAAAGTCGAAGCAAACGTGGCTGTGCTTAATTGCACGGCTAACTTTGCAGTCTCACTAGCATGTGAACGGTCACATCCTTTTGCATCAATGATGAGCACAACGTGAACCTCCGCTGATGAGACGGGAATGTAATGTACCTGCGACAAGCGCTCCGCCGAAACCAGCACACCCGTACATGATCGCTGTGAGAGAGTTCTTGAGCAAGCAGTGTTCGTCACCGTGGAGTTCGCTGTACAGGATGGTAAGGACTTGTAGTTCGAGGCTTGTAAGCAGCAACTGTTTGCTGTACGCCGCTGAAACTCCCAGACAGATAGGGACGAGGACCCAACGGAGGACTTTGGCATGGCACTCGGAGATCCTTCCAGCGGGGAGCGGCCGGAAGGGTTTATTAATCCTGTCTTCGTCTGGAGCCTTGATTTGGTTCGCGACGTTGCACATAAGTAGGTGGAGCCACATCCAGCCAACAACGTGAATGACGTGTGAGACGTGGCATACCGGAGTAACGGAGAGTGCAAAGAGGGTCTTAGCGGAGCAAGGACACAGTCGTCAGACGCGTTACGAAGAATAACACAGAACTCACCTGTGGGACCAGTGCGGTATGGATGTCTGCCTTTGTGAAGAGAAAAAGTGTCCTAAGATGGTAAGATGCAGATTGATGGAGAGAGTGCACCGCTCCCATGGGAGAGACGACCTGCCAGAGACTCGTCTAGTTCGAAGAAAGATACTTAGACAAGGGTGTCACCGGGGGTGAAGATGATTGAATGCCTCGGTCATTTATAGCAGGGCGCTAACCAAATGGCGGAGGGTGGGTAACAATCGATACCGGGAACCAGGCTCCCAACAGATCTGAATCAGGCCTGACACAAACCAAAAAAGCGTTTTCGGACCTGTGGATTATATATACGACAGTGTGGTTACCAGTTGTTGGGATTGTGGCACGCAGATCATTGACCGTGACCGCTGACCAGTCCAGACACCCTAAGCGATGATTCTTTTGGTAATGTTCTTGTGAGGGTCGACGATAAGAGAGATTGGGAACACGAAATGGTCCTGATCGCCCCCTCCAAAAAATCTCTTGACCCTGAGCCAGTTTTGTGGATGGCGGGTCTCGGCAAACGGAAGACGCGAGTCCGTCGATCGAGCCGAGTTAAACTTCTCAGGTTTCTGGAGCAGGCTGTCAGGCTGAGCGGAACGGCGAAATGATACATACTAGTCATACATAGGCAGCGCATGCGGACAACGGAGGCCAGAATTCACCCTGTATCCACGGCCGCGGAGGTATATACGCGCCGTTGTGGGTGGCGTCATAACGGAAGTTGTATACCGACGTGTATACCGCAAACATAACCTAAAACAGGATAAAGTATTTGAATTGTCATCAGACCCATAACAACTGCTAATTCGTGACCGTAACAAGCCGGACCGACTCGAGTTTTGGCGAGGATAGTCCCTGATGTACCCTGGTAACCATGTTGCTACTGTCCACCAATATTGGACTTTGAAAGTTGTTTGGGGTCATTTTCTAGACTGCAACCATGCAAGCTTTGACGAACATGTCAGTTCCAGTGCACTGGTATCTCCCTCAGAATCATCATTTTAAGACATACCTCATTGCATGTTGGTTCTGATATCAGGCCCGCTTTGCTCTCACACAAAAGTATATTCATAACCAGATGATCTGAGAATGATCAGTTAGAAAATAGATCTAAAATGCCTCGGGCGTACTTGCTTCATGATACGTTTGCGCCATGAGCACACAGGCAGAACAAACTAGGCATGACAGGCTCTACAGCTCTGCCACAGTTGACCTCTAATACTGGTGGTGCCCACACACCATGAAGGTCATCTACCAACCAGCCCACCAACAACAAACTCGTAAGCACCCAGGAAAACAGCGCCGCCTGCAGATATCCAGAGTGTCCGTGGAATAACACCCGCAAATAGCGCCCCAACCCCCTCTGAAACATATATTTGCTGGAATCGGGTCAGTAATGAGGGCATTTTAGAGGAAGAATCCTTCGAGTTGCGTTTAGTCAGTCAAAATAAGAGATGGAAGAGACATACATACTCGCATATCAAGCATGACCCGCGTCTTGAGAACATCGAGCGGCGTGGTCACTGCAGCTGCAAAACCGCCCGCAATGCTTCCGCAAATCGCTGCCTCCGATGCATAGAGTCGGCGACCGCCCAAAGCACGAGCGAGCCGGTACTTCAAATACTCATACAAGGGGAATTGAAATGAAGTAAATGGGATCTACAGAGAGGATGAGTGATGATGCGAACTCTGGAAAGACTGCATACTTCACGCGTGATTGTAATGCCAAACCCACGGTAAAAGCCTGCTACACCATCGTGCTTCAAGACCAGCCTCGCTGCGGTGAGAGAGGACACGGCGGCACCGTAACTGGACGTTTGCGTGCGGGTTTTTATCACTTCAGTTGGAACACGGACTAAACAAGCTGCCTATAACATGTCATCATTACACGTGGTGGATATACAGCAAAGGCATAACACAACGTACAATTTCTCCGATGGACGCGGAGATCATGTGGTTAATGGGAGCTAGTTGCCCATGCAAAGGCAAGGATTGCTTTGACATCTCGTATGTCGAGAAAAACATTGCCGCTACTCCAGTCATGATTAGTTGAATAATTGACATCACTAATACTCACCTCCCGGGGCGCTGCCTACCACAACACTTCCAATGCCCTTGTATATTCCCTTGAAGCCACCCGCTTTCACGAAGCCTTGTGAGGACTGTAACCGTGTCTTCATTGTGTCTATCGGAAAGAAAAGCAGGTCGACAGCCGTACCAGCTGCACCTCCAGCCTAAGAGGAATAAGGAGGAGCATTGGGAGTGTTCATGCTGAAGTTTCGAAAGAAAGAACTGAGAAGCGCACAATGAGAGACTGGACGAATGTCGGCTTGCGTTCTGATTCCATCTTGCCCAGCTCTTGAGTTTTAGCAGACGAAGTGGATGTGGAATACAAGCCAACAGGTAATTGGAGACTACTGGCAGACGGTTGGTTCTATTTTCTTGCAACTGACTCCGGCCCGTCTATGCCACTTTTGGTACTTACTAAACTCGATCACTGACTCTAGACTGTATGCCTGTATGCACCTTGAAGACTAACCGCGACATCGCCGGGACAGTGTATGTATACTGCGAGACATCATGGACGATTCGCTCGAAAATCCTCGCCCACAAGCACAGAGACTCCAAGAAGAGGACGACCACTCATCTGGAGACGAGGATGGCGGCTTGGATTGGACAAGGCTTCCGTGAGTAACTATCAGTCAAGAAGTTTACACAGATGACAGACTATACAGTAGGAAGATTGGTGCTACAGCACGACCTGTAATTCCAAAACGTGGTGAAAAGGACTTCGAGCCGTCTTCGGGGGGTGGATCTGGACTACAGCTCCATATTCTCGATCGCTCAAGAGAAGCAATGTTTGAAGCACTTCGCGCCGAGAGGAGTATATCCAGGTAAGCTGAGGTTCTCATCCTTTGCTCAGTTACTACTATGGCGTTTCAGCAAAACCATAAGCTACGGCATTTGGTATCCGTCGATTGATCGCGTGCATGTAACAACCGCACGTGGTATCCACTTTTCGACCATGGGGCACTCGGTTTCCCGGATAGCACATTCTGGGGGTGCAGATAATGAGATTTTGGATTCATCATCCAAAATGCCAAAACGACTGGAGCTACTTCCGGAGGAAGCTGTATACCTCGTCGAGCGAGGTGCACTATTCTGTTACAAATCTATCACTAGTCTCCCCTCGCTTGTGGGTATTCCCAACCCCGAAATGCAAAGCCCCGGAGCACCAATGTCTGTTCAGCAAGCTTTCGCGGAAATGATTGGTCGCGAGGGTGTGACTCTCGAACGCTATCAGGTGACTCATTTCCCCTTTCTTCTTCGGGACTGGTCTCTCACCTTGTATTTCGACTGTATTTAGGTGTATGCCTATCTGAAGCGTCTCGGGTTTATTCTGGTGCGCGCTAAGCCCCCATCCCCCGAATATCCAACTGCCCCCTCACTTCCACTTCCTCCGACCCAACCACGGAGCGTCACGCGAGCCCTGATGGGCCTGTTTACGTACATTTCCTCTAAGCTGTTCAGTATTGCACAAGTTTTTAACAGGACCAACTGGTGGAGACGACTGCAGCCTCATCGACACAAAACAAGTCGTATGTTCCTTCTGTAGCATATTCTCTTGTCCCTGCTGACCCTTTTCTTTGATCAGTGGATATATTCAAGGCACAACGGTTTATCCCGTGCGGTCATAGTGCCCCTTTGCATAACATAGCATCCGAGAGTAGACTCAAACGCTCGGAGTCATGCGGACTACCACCAGCATTGTCACCTTACACAATCTTCTATCACGCATATAAGCCTTCCACACCATTCAAGAAAACGGCCCCGCCTGCACCTGACTTCTATGTCGTAGTTGTGGAGTGAATTTTCTGTGCTTTGTTAAATCACCCGAAATGTTGAAACTGACCAGTTGTACGCAGTGCACGAACGACCCCTATGCCTTCGTTGCAGGAACTGACCGATCTCTTCGGTGTGCTCCCTGAAATGCCTCTTCCGCCACCACGCAAACGTGGTATCCAACCACCTGGAAAACAAGCTGGCAACTCACACCCTCCTGACGCTCGCCCGACGCCTGCAGAGAGCATGCCAGTATCGCCGACTAAAGCACCTTTACCTCTGACACAACCAACATCCTCTTGGTATTCATGGATATGGGCGTTCCTCCGGCGCCTCCTGGTTTTCCTTCCATCACCCTGCACGGCTATTCCTGCACAAGCACCGCAGCCGACATTTACGCCACCGAAACCAAACCCTTTCCTCGCTCTCAAAACCGGAAGAAAGACCGTCATAATAGCTGCTGTTGATTCTGGGAGTATTAGCTTTTTTAGATTTGGGGAGGGGACCTTTGAGGAGTGGCCAATGGCTTGAACTTTGTATTCTTGCATGCAATACACAGTCCCTAATGATGCTAAATGCAGATGGGACAGGCAACCCGGCACTGCTAACTTTGAGGTCCCAAATGGAAGAAATAGTTCCGAAGGTGTAGATGATGGGGGGGAATAGATAAGCACAGCAACTATAGTGGGACCCTCGGATCTACCTCCTTCAGTGCTGGCCCATTTCGAGGAGGCCAGGGTAAGTGAAACTGGGTGATTTACAGGCATTTACGCTATGTGGGCTCATCCAAACCATAGTGGCAAAGAACTCCGAAGAGGCCCTGGTTGGAATGGGTGCGGACGCATGTCGATGTGAAATTCCGCGACGAAGGCCGGGGTAGAGAGTTCGAGAAGGTGGTGACGCTGCTGATCCACAATAGCAATATCGCGGGGCAGGCACTGTTGTATACCAGAAGTTAGAACTGGCTTCGTGGATTTAGAAAAGGTGGCGTCGACAGCAGAGAGAAGTGGATGCGTATCAAAGTGTAGATAACTCCGAGATACTTGTTATACAGATTAGATTGAGTTCTTGTATTGTGGTTCGACATCGCGATCTGCTATACGGTAAGTACTACAATATGGCTTACTGCTCTAGTATTACTGTAATGCTTTGGAAACCTGGACCCGAAGGGGCCAGGAACTAGGGCTGCCATCTTGTCGGAGCCGAAAGCCAATGCCGTTACATAACATCGGGCTGCTAGCCCGTTCGAACCTCAAGATTTCGTCGTCCACAACCAAATTAAATAAGTTTGTCTTGCAATACGATACATTCATCCCCCATTAGCCAAAAGACTTCTGGGAACCATCTGTTCTCTCTCAATCCCCTGTCTTACTTTTTTTATTTGGACAAAAACGACACTCATGTGGTTTTTGCTGAAATATGGCTGAAATGTCGCAGCGGCGGACTAGTAGAATGAGGTGAGTGCCGTGACGCTTGACTTCGGCGGAGACTGCATCAGTGATCATGAAAATGCTCTCGGACTAGTCCTGACTGGTCCTGAGCAAGAGAGCTAGCCGAACTTTGCCGAAGGACCCTTATTTTCCTTTTTGGCCCACCTTCATCCAATCATAGCTCTCAAATGGCCTACGAAAGAGTGGTCAAGCGGTAATGTCGCTACTGGTTTGCTGATGTGAGGCTCATCATGATTTGAATGGTGGTCCGCTAGCTAATCCTCTCTTACTATTCGATCGTGGTTGCTCTTCCTATTTAACTCTACTCCTGCCTTTTTCCTCTGTTTGTCCTCATTTTCTTCTCGTCAGATCTCGTACCCCGCTTAAGTTTGTCCCCGCTGTCTCATTTCGTTTGTGCCAAGGTCAGGGCATTCTAGCAGTGCCTCATACCTCCCCCACAGAGATACATCAAGAGCTCGAGCTGTCAGTCAACTTGATCCACTGTCGGAGTCACAGACAATGTACATGATAATTCCCATCGAGTCACCTGCATTCCCATGCCATCTCGCGCATACAAACCACTCCGCCTCATCTCACTCCACCGCAGATCCCCAGTCTTGCTTGTCAAACTATGCGCTTGAGGTCTCCTTTACAGATGACGACTGGAGAACGCAACTCGTCTCAGGGCGGTCCTTCATAACTTCCGTGCAGGATAAATCCTGCGGGTGCAAAGATATGGACATGGGTGTAGAGCATGGAGGCAAATGGCTTGCTACCGTTGTTGTTGCGAGACATCCGAAGGTGCCAGGGTCAGTGAAGCCTGCGCAATTTACCATATTACCGCTAGGTGGGTTCACAGTTCTCACTACTTTCCCAATATGTCGTAACAAAATTTCGTAGCCTCAAGTGTCAGCCTCAGGGGGCCAGCGTATTCCCACTTGACAGGTGCGATCGCACAACAACCAGACCTGGTTCGGCTTCCATGATGGCCGTGATACCCTTGATTATTACTTGAGACATCCTTGCGATTGATTGTTAACGGTCAACTGCAGCTACAAGACGGTTTTGCATGGTTACGCTTCACCGCCCGTTCTGCACGTTAGATCGTATGGTTGTCTACAGATCACTGAAGATTCCATCTATTCGCAATTATCTGTGCCCCAAGATGGTCAAGGATCATACACCTTGCTCGGTTTACACCCCTGCCTGTCCACCTGGCATTTGCCAGTGATGCATGGTACCTACTGATACCTTTGAACGTTGAATAAATGTTCTCTGGCAGGCTACGGTCCGTACTGCGAACTCGAATATGGAAGGCGCGGCGAGATCTCGCTGCCCAAAGTATAAGAGGAAGAGAGGAAGACAAGCTGATCATCACGAACTCGGATACTCAACATGAGTCTGGTATGCGAAACTTGAACTACCTCTCCCCACTCGTTAACACGATCTGCCAGGTACAGAACATTAGCGTAACCATCCAATCCCTCCTCGCACGCTGCAATGTCACATACGATGTCATCCCACTCGATCAGGGCCTTTATCAAGAATGCATTGATGAAGCGACGAAACGTGGTTACCCAATTGACGGTACCTTCTCCGTGCGGACACGCCTGAACGAAGGTGTCTTCTATGCCGCACTTGCTTGTGCGCACCTTCCTGATCGTCGAGCACAAGTATGGGTCGCACTCTACACGTCATGCGCCATCTTTGTCGACGATGTAACATCCCGTTTCCCTACGGAGTTGCCCAGCATCTATCAGTTCAACAATCGATTCCTTCGAGGGAAGGCACAGATGACCGCTGTCCTGGACGCATTTGCAGATATATTACACCAGATTCCAGAATTATTTCTGCCTATACCGACCAACCTTATGATAGCATCCAACTTGAGCTTCGTCGCTGCCTGTCTACTCGAGCATGAAACTGAATCCATGGTGGTAAGCCCACTATCCATTCTGACGCAAGCATGAGGGTTGACGAGGATGGATAGATTTCTAGCGATGCACAACAGTATCCTGTTTACCAGCGAACGATGACCGGGGTCGCGGAGGCTTATGCTTTCGCTGTATTCCCTCAAGGGATCCCATTGAACGACTATGTTCAAGCAATTCCGGAAATGATACTGTTCATTCACAACGTCAAGTGAGTGTCTCGTGGGATGATTATTCGTGTGAGGCTGGTATTGATGATATTTGTGACTCGGTTCAGCGATGTATTATCATTTTACAAGGAAGAACTCGTGGGGGAGAGTACTAACCAGGTCTCCACAATCGCAGCACGTAGCGGGAAATCAAAATTGGAGGTGCTTCGGGAGATCTCAGACACGACGGCGGATATCTATGACAGAATAGTAAAGATATTGGAAAGATCTCCGGCAGCTTGTGAAGCGTTCAAGCGGTATGCTGCTGGATATCTTCTTTTCCATGCCTCTACAAAGAGATACAAGCTAGCTGACTTGGGACTGTAGCATGGATTGCAACTTTGTACACCACTTGTAAAGTAGAATGAACCAATAGGAAATGAATTCTTCAAACGCACTACTAGAAAATAGTGGGGGCGAGTGCTCTGCGGGGGAGTCCCAAACCAGACTCTCATTGAGCAAGAAACAGTTGTTCTACCTAATTGAGAGAGAGAGGGGGGCGTCCTTGAATGAATTCCAACGCCACTGATGCGGTCCAACGGGAGTCGAAAAGCGGATCAAGAAGTACTGCACGGATGCAAAGGGTTCAGTCGCGTACGGTGGCCATGTGAGCACACAGCTTCTCAGTACAAGTCCGTTGGCATTCCAATCAACTCGGACGCAAGATCGGCTGCCTGGAGGCTGTCCTCGTCCGAAGCTTCTTTGGTACTGGCAACTTTGTGATCATCAAAGACCAGAGCGATTCTTATGAATGCAAATAATCTTTTGGAGTGCAAAGCGTCTCGATTCCGCGTCCAAACGGACGCCCATAGCTTCACTCGCAGACACAGGACGTTTCATTTAGCTTGACAAAGATACTAACACAGGATCTCATGGAACCACTTCTCCAGATAATACTTACAACCGGCTCTTTGGAGCTTGGACTAGCTTCACCCACTCCAGACAGCCTGTAGAACAATCTGTTTAACAGAATGACACATTTGAATCGATTTTTGTACTCACAGGTCCAGGTTGAGTGTAAGTTGCGGGCTATGGACCACAGTTAATCTCAAGCGATCCCTCGGAAAGTTGAACAAAATACTCACGATGGGGTAGTATATATCTGCGAGGCACAGCCGATCAGCATACGGACCGGTCATTCCCGAGATAGTCAAACTCACCAATCAGGATACCAGGTTCATAACCAGTGTAGACTCCAGGGATGGCAACCAACGGGCCGGGGTTACCGTTACCTCCACCCGTGACGGAGACCTGTGCGCAGGAGATGTAGAATTGGGCACCACCATAGGTACTTGCAACCTGAAAATCGATGATTAATGTACATCCCAACGTTCAGATGCTGAAGAGGGCTTACGTGGAGAGCGATATCCTCGGCACGGATGAAGTACTCTCCATTGGGAATATCGGCTGGCAAGGTGAAGGTCACTGAGCTCATGCCTATGTGATACATGAGAAAGACCATCAAATAAACGGAGTCGTATTTTCCTACCGATGGATGGCCACGAGATGGAGGTGCCACCGTCGGTCACTGCAGTGACCTCGTGGACTTTAAACCAAACAGCGCCGGAGCCATCCCAGTTGGAAATGTTTGTTCCAGTAGGTGCCTTAGCCATGTAAACTATTATACGGAACAGGGAGTAAGGAATGGATTGCATCGATGGCTTATAACTCACTGTTGACGACTCCTTGGTGGTATATGGCTTGATCCAAAGCAAGACCAACCTGAGAAGCAGAGATGTCGTCAAATAGAGCGCCTAGTTGAGTGTGTTGATTAGAAGCTTACAACTGATCCCGCCTTAACTGGGTCTGTGGCAGTCTGTGGACCAGATGCCAAACCACCAACGTTGCATCTCAGGTCGGTGGAGGTGACATCGGTGACCTGAAATCGATGTGAGAAGAGGGATCATTCTGATGAAAGAGAGCAGACACACGGGGGAGTTGCTGTTCGTGTTAACTCTAACGTATTCGTATGCAGTAGTGGTAACACCATTGGCGACGAGGCTGGTCCATCGATCTGTGCACAGAAGCAAGTCAGACGAGATGCTGGGATTACCCTTAGACAATAATTGCTCACAATGTGCTGTCACTGAGGGGACGAGAGCCGAAGCCAGAGCGAAGAGAGAGGCTAACTTCATCTTTAAGAAAGACGAGACAACGTTGATTTAGGGACCGGGACCGGGCAGACGCCGTCGTTTTAAAGGCATGCACCGGCTCATCTACGGGAACATCGAGAGTTTTTCACGCAGTCTGCCGCTCTCGTGACAAATATCAACTTCCTGTCGGCCTGCGGTATGGTGAGGGATGTCCATATTGAGAATGTGACGAACATACCTATCGTAGAGGTATAACCTCGGACCACAGTTAGGCGTGAGCTATCACTCTCACTGACGATACTTTCCCTGTCTGATGCGAAGTACCGGATAATCGGCGGCACTTGCGTTGAAAACAAAGGACTTGATGCTGAACATTTGACATTCCCGGAAGTGACCTGGTCACGCTCTTGGTCTTGTATTTCCGAAGATGTTACTGTTCGTCCCTCCCGGTTCTGGGTTTAGGTTGTTGCGCTCGCGGAGCCGAGGTGCAGCCAAGCAGCCCATGAAATGCCTCATCTGCCAAGTCGGGTCCCATGACGCACAGTACGACATACGTAAAGACTCGGACGGGCAGTATGTCGGAAACAAAGTAGTGCTTGGCAAAAATTCGTCTCCGTGATTTTGCCGCGACTTTGATAGTCATGGCAGTGGTTACTTCGAGGCGTTCTGAACCAGATCAGATGAGGGCGAGTCTGGATAAATCACGGCGGCATAGCGGTAGATCGACGCGGTCATCGATGAGCGTACGGGCCGTGCGTGAAAGAGGAGGGTACAAGTACCATGATCATGATCAACAAAGGGCCGGTAATGTCAGAATACGGACCTATAGAGTACAAATATATTTTAATATTCTCTTGCTGAGTGAAACAGGTGACTTGATGGACAAGAAAGAGCCTGAATGTGCGATGGTCAATGACAAGGCTGTCAAAGGTCGACAACAGGGTGAACCTGGCGAGTTTATATTCATTGGCATAGTCTAGATTGCACCTAGGAAGGAAGCGCAGATCAAATTTTGGTCTTCAGAGGCTACAAACCATAGGATATACGACCGTAGATGGACACGAATGATGAGCATAGGTGGTGGTTGCAGGCAAAGAGCATGTCAGTAATACCTCCCTGTTCGGGACTACGATCTTTAGTCTAACCATCACCGCACGATCGCTCACTGGACCGAAAGTTCCACGATGAGCCTCGCATCGTTTCTCTTGGGATCCAAATCCTCCGGGAAGAAAAAGACGCCAGCTTTGGACACAGAGCTCGACACTCTTTTCCGTATTGAAGTATGTCTCGAATCCATCTCGTTTCAAGCAGCTTTTCCTGACCCACCCCACTGTAGGCCACAGAGGACCACCCATCATCCACCACGAACGACAAACCTACGATAGAAAAGAAAAAGAAGCGCAGATCCGACGCGCACATCGACGAACCAGATGTTAAACGCGCAAAACGTTCACCCCTCGAAACGGTCGATGCCTCGCCATCTGTCTCCTCACCGCATGTTGAGAAGAAAAGCCCAAAGAAGCGCGTCAAAATTGTCCCAGAGCCGGAGCCAGAGCCAGAGCCAGTGTCAGAGAGCGAAGCTTCAGATCCAGGGGAACCGGAGAGCTCAAAACGTGCTTCAGGCTCAGAAAGCTCGGATGAAGAAGCGGACCCATCCACTTTGGTTCACGAGACCCTTCAGAAGAAGGACCGATCAAAATCTGACAAGGACAAGACTACGGGCGGAAAGTCGAAGTATGCACCAGCAGACGAAACCCGGGAAAAACGAGACGCGCGTACTATTTTCATCGGAAACCTTGCACCTGAAGTAGCAGGGAAGCGTGTACGTGATCCGTGTTTTGTCTAGGTTTTCGTTAACTCCACTTTCGTGCAGCCTCTGCAAAAACAACTACACAAGCATATCCTAGCTCTCGTCCCGACAGCGAAGATCGAGTCTACCCGATTTCGTTCAGTCGCATTCCAGGCGCCTACGGCTAAGCTTCCCGATACAGATGATGGAGACAAAAAGAATAAAACGCCTCGACAGCATGATCGGGACCGTGCTTCCTCGTGGCGGGATGCACAGGGCGGAGATGAGCCGAAGACGGAGAAGAAGTTCCTTACACCTAATCAAAAGAAGAGAATCGCATTTATCAACCACGAAATGCATTCCGATGCTGACTCTGTGCACGCATACATCGTCTTTGCTTACCCCCAACCTCCCGAAGCAAGACCCGCCAATTTGCCGCCACCGCCCCCTGTCATGGATCCATTCGAAGCCGCACGTCTGGCCATCGAAAGATGCAATGGTACCATGTTTCTGGATCGCATGCTCCGAGTTGATGCCGTCGTGAAAAAGTCGTCTGGGGAAAGTTCTTCTGACGGTGTACCGCTGAGCTCGGCCGTCGGGGACCCCAAGCTCACCGTGTTCGTTGGAAATCTGGACTTTGCGAGCAAGGAGGAGGATCTACGCGTTTTCTTCGAGGGCGTCGTTAGCGCGGAGCTGGGACCCCTTGGTGCAGAAACGGCCCAAGACGATAGCAAGCCCAAGGTCTGGGTCACTCGTGTACGCATGGTACGCGACAAGGATACTCAGCTCGGGAAAGGGTTCGCCTATGTACAATTCGCAGTTCGTGATCTTTTGCAAATGATCGTTGGGACTGGTGTATTGACGTGTGCCTCACACAGGATCGAACCTGTGTCGATGAAATCCTTGCTCTTGAACCAGGTAAACTCAAATTTGCAAAGCGGAAACTCCGAGTTCAACGCTGTAAAACGATACCTGGTGCCCCTCCCATCAAGAATGTTCAGCCTACCAAGGCCACGCCCACCACTGATCGTGCACCAGTACCACCTGTTCCCAAGGGGAATCCTTCCCTAGGGGAGAAGCTTGTCAACTTATCGAAAGAAGAACGTAAGAAGGCGAAGGCGACAGATGCCGACCGAGTTGCTCGGAGAATGGCAAAGAAGAAGGCACGGATAGCGCTGGTGAAACAAGGAGTACCTGTGCAGGGGAAAGAACGGGAGAGGGTTCGCAAGCCGGCTGGCGCGAAAAAGGCTGGTAGTGCTCAGCCAAAGAAGGTGAGCAAAGGGAGGATAAGGAGCGAGAAGAGTATTGCGAGGCGAAATACCAAGAAATAGTTCCGCGGTGTAGTCTTTGTGCTCTAGCTCACCCCTGGCGTTGAGCTAATACTGATCAACCGGCCCCCAACGGCGTCGTTCCCTGCTCGTCAATAGACTCTCCTTAAGCTTATACTCCTTACCCCCCCAAGTCATGTGAAAATATGCTTTGACGACTGTGAAGGCTGGTTAACCTCCGTACAGGACCAGACTTTAGTGCTGTGAGCAGAATTATCTGGAGGTGGAGTCTGCGGCAAAACGGCAGTTTGGCAGAACCAGCTGAAACGAGGGTATGTAACTCATATTTCAATTGCTAACGGTATGTGGTACAACGCAGGTCTTCTTTAGCAATACGACACCCTCCAATTTTGGCAAAGCCCAGACATTCAGCTGCCAAGTTCTACCGGGCCCTCCCAGCAACTGCCACCCCGGCAATTGTCAGTGGCAGAATGGCAGCCTTCTGCCAACAACCCTGCATTTTCTTGTTGCATAAGTTAGTTGTAACAACAACAGTAACAGTAACAGTTCGGGTGTCATGGTACAGGCCTAGGACCGTGACACCCGAACAACCGTGTCGTCACTGACTCGGGAAAGGATATAACTTGAAGATGAACATGTGAGACTTTAACAGCCCTTCACTAGTTCACTCGTTTACTCTTTCCACCATGTTTATCAGAGGGCTGGGTTTGCTGTCACTGACGCTGCTCAGTCGAGCATTGCCCCAGTCTGTCTTAGGCTTCAGCTTGCAGCCTCCGAGCTATGACGAGAGCGAGTACACTACATCATGTGACGACTGGTTGTTCAGCCCAGTCGAACATTTGAGTACACTCTCGGCCGATACCTTCACCACCCTCGGTCACCCATTCTTCCCCAACTACAGCGTCAGGATAAAAAAGTCTCACTTCTGTGATGGAACTGTCAAGTGAGTCACCTCGACTCATTCCCTCCCTTCCGATCATTCATGGTAAACTCGCGTGTCCTCCAGTGCCTACACCGGATACATCGATATCGAAGCTCGACACCTCTTCTTCTACTTCTTTGAGAGTCGCCATGATCCTACAACGGACGACATCATCTTCTGGACCAATGGCGGTGAGCATTGAAATCCCTGTCGTATGATAGGTTGTCTCATCCATTGGACAGGTCCAGGCTGTTCCTCGAGCTTAGGTCTGTTCATGGAACTCGGTCCATGCAGAGCCCTCTCTGGAGATGGCACCACCTATCATCCTGAATCGTGGAACACGAACGCGAGCATTTTCTTTGTTGATCAGCCCATCGGCGTTGGCTTCTCATATGCCGATTACGGCGAGAGTGTGGTATGTCACATGTTGGATTCATTACCGGTACTTGGGGACGCTGATAGCAATGGGTTCGGCAGAGCACCACAGAAGAGGCTGCCAAAGACATTGCCGCATTCGTGGCCATATTTTTTGAGCACTTTAGTCAGTTCAAGGGTCGGGCTTTCCACATGGCAGGTGAATCCTATGGGGTAAGTGTTCTCGACCACACAGAACTCTATTCCGGAAATCTAAACTACTGCTTCTATTAGGGACATTATATCCCGATCTTCGCAGCGGAGGTCTATGACCAGAACGCAAAGCTCGTGGAGGCCGGATTGACTCCCATCAATTTGCAATCTGTCATAATTGGTATGTTCGACTTTCAGTCAATATGTCTTTGTTTGACACGACTGATCCATGGGTCTGGTAGGCAATGGCCTGACGGACTACTACACTTTGACAGCTTCATACGTTGACATGCAATGTACGGCCGCGTCAGTGTTCCCGATCTCCAGTATCAGGTGAGTGGAGTTCATTGTTTTCTATCTACCCCGGGCTCATCGTTTGCAAG
Source organism: Chalciporus aff. trinitensis (assembly GCA_038089015.1). Classification (NCBI taxonomy): domain Eukaryota; kingdom Fungi; phylum Basidiomycota; class Agaricomycetes; order Boletales; family Boletaceae; genus Chalciporus; species Chalciporus aff. trinitensis. The sequence continues at coordinate 24,402 of JBBPJZ010000044.1, forward strand.
TTCATGTGTGCAAATGAAACAAGCTGTAAGATTTCCGCCGAGCTTTCAGTATTTCACTTGCTGAGATTTGATAATAGCTCCCTCGATGCCAGAAATGGACTCGCGAGTCGTGCATCAACCAGTACGACGCACTGTCTTGTGGTGCGGCTCGTGATTTCTGTGACAGCCAAATCAGCAGCGTGTTCTTTGCTACAGGTACACGAACCGAAACCTGGGATTGTGAACTACTACTGACATAATGTTGGCAGGTATGAACCCATACGACATCAGTAAGAAGTGTGAGGGCGATCCCAGCGACCTCTGCTACCCCGTGATGAGGTAAGGAGCCCCGTCGAGTGTGCATGTTATCCATACTGACCGCCTTCGAGATCCATTACACGGTTCCTCGACCTTCCTTCTACTCGCACAACGCTCGGTGTCGACCCAGCTGTAGCTGCCTTCAGCTCCTGTAGTGACACAGTCTTTACTGCGTTTAGCAATGCCCAAGATGAATACCACCAAACATACACCCACATCTCGGCACTCCTTGAGCGTGGCGTACGTGCGCTCATCTATGTCGGAACATACGACTGGATTTGTAACTGGATCGGAAACGAGCGATGGACTCTCGCTATGCCTTGGACTGGCCAGGAGGCATTTGTGAGCAAACCGTTGAGAGAGTGGGAGGTTGATGGACGAGTTGCTGGTAAGACGAGGAGTGCTGGTGGGCTGACCTTTGCTACGGTTGCTGGGGCCGGACACATGGTGGGTTCCCTCGTCGTCTCATCGACTCGCGGTCGTATCACTGACATGCGTTATAGGTTCCGTATGACAAACCTCAGGAGGCTCTTGCACTCGTTCAGAGGTGGTTGGCCAATAAAGAACTTTGAAAGCCCACATCGTTGACACACCCACAACATCAACTTGTATATAGTAATAATGACGGTATTATTTAGTGTAAACCTATGGTAGGATGTACTATTATGTGATATAGGTAGTTCATGAGGAAGTATAACTATTATTAAGAGCGGGAAGAAGGGTGTGGCATTTCAGCCGCGGATGGCCGTCGACATCGCTTCAAGTTGCAATGTATTGAGAGATGTTTCTTAGTCCTGCGATAAACATTGCAGAAGGCGAAAACGAGTACAGGGCTATCAAAGTCTCCCATTCAGGCTTGTTCACCTTCAAGTTAGCCTTTCGCTTGGTTATTCGGGTCACGTACTTTGGGAAGTTGGGATTAGGTACGCCTTCAGGAAAGGCTTTGCTTGCTAAAATGTGCAATTCAGTTTGTAGTCTTTTACAAATGACCCCCTGAAACTAGGGTATTGACGCATACCATCCCTGGCTCAACGCTGTAAAATGGCAATACCTGGCGCCATGCTGTCAAAAATGCTCAGCCATTGACTGTACACTAGTTCCACCTGTTCCCAAGAGCAACCACGGGGCCCCACTTCGGGGAGAAATTCGCCGATTTGTCGAAGGAGGAATGTAAGGAGGCGAAGGCGACAGAAACTAATCTTTGACGTCAGGTTCATAGGAGACAATATGTCCTGAAAAGGTAACAGCGACCGTCCGGCCCTAGCAGACGGGCCGGTACTGGTGTGATAGCTAGTCCTTCGTTATAAGTACTGCAGTATATCTTGTACACGACTCAAATGGACGTATTCGTTCAACCTCTCGAGCTCTGAACATCATTGCTCATCTAGAGATAATCGAGTCTCTCTTCTCGCTCTCCACGACTCAGCTTATCCACATCCCCTCAACTGGTCTCAGCGTGTTCCACCAATTCGGACCTAATGGACCCTTCGACTAGTCCTCACTCCTAGCTACTCCCTAGGCCAAAATATCACCCCCGTAACTTCTCCACACTCTCCAATATCCTCCACGAAATACTTTATCGAACACCCCCGCCTCCAATGCCTCACCCGTCTCGCTCACAACTTCCCCACTACCACCGCAGACTGGGACAGACACGAAGCAACCCCGATGGATGCGTATGGTCGCCTCCCCGAACTCCTCCCAGGCGCCCTCTACGATCTCTCCTGCTATGGTTCAAGCAAGATCCTCTCCAGCACACGGAGGTTCTGCGTCAATCCGCCGTCTCATAGGTTTGTCTCAAAACCTCCTAGTCGACAAATGAAACTAATCTGTTTTTAGCGGTTTCCGATCCGGTCTTGCCACCCCACCCCACCCCACGATCATGATCTCTCTAGGCGCCTCACATTCTCCGACCTGTGGTGAGCATTGCACACATAGAAGAACGCGCTCGAATAGTGCAGCAAACTCGATTTCACAGTTGTGACTCCTTTCGCTTCGTGTCTACGTGCCATTGGTGTAGGTCTGCTTGTCTTCTTGAACAGTTCCATGACTAACGTACTCCATTGTTCGAGAAAAGACTGAAATTGATGAAACGGTTTATGAAGATGTTGACTCTGTTGATGAATGGCAGCCCATGTTCGCGAAACTATAACATTGTCACCAACTTCACACCCACGCCCCCATCGGCGACATTGTACCACATCGGTAAGCGTGCCTTCGAAACGGGTACTGGTGCTAGCCTACACCCCCGTATGGATACGGAAAAGCATTGGAATATACCCACACGGCCCGTCATCAAGGAAACTGTTGAAAGTAAAGGTTTCAGGAGGCAAGATCACGTTGACCGACAATACCGTCCTGCACACTGGCATGTCACGTGTCTGTCCCTTTGAGGAAGAGGGTATCGAAACGGACAGACCTCTAGGGGAGCTTCTGGGCCCCTCTTCACTCGTTCACTCTTCCTGCAATGTTTATCAGCGGGCTGGGTCTACTGTCACTGGCGCTGCTCAGTAGAGCATCGCGCTATATCCAGAACACGCATGTCCCACGGTATGATGATGGGTTGTTTACCCCGGTCGAACACCTGAATACGCTCTCGGCCGATACCTTCACCAACCTCAGTCACCCATTCTTCTCCAACTACAGTGTCAGGATAAAGAAGTCTAACTTCTGTGATGGAACTGTCAAGTGAGTCACCTCGGCTTGTGCCCTCCCTTCCGCTCATTGATGAGCTCGCGTGTCCTCCAGTACCTACACGGGATACATCGATATCGAAGCTAGACACCTCTTCTTCTACTTCTTCGAGAGTCGCAATGATCCTGCAACAGATGACGTCATCTTCTGGACTAATGGCGGTGAGTATAGAAATCGCGGTCGTACGATAGATCGTCTCATGGGTTGGGCAGGTCCGGGCTGTTCTTCGAGCTTGGGTCTGTTCATGGAACTCGGTCCATGCAGAGCCCTCTCCGGAAATGGTACTACCTATAATCCTGAGTCGTGGAACACGAATGCGAATATCTTCTTTGTTGATCAGCCAATTGGTGTCGGTTTTTCATATGCTGATTATGGCGAGAGTGTGGTATGTCGCATGCTTGTTTCATTATGGGTAACCCAGGACCCTAATAGTAATGGATTCGACAGAGCACCACCGAAGAAGCTGCCAAAGACATTGCTGCCTTCGTGGCAATATTTTTTGAGAACTTTAGTCAGTTCAAGGGTCGGGCTTTCCACATGGCAGGTGAATCCTATGGTGTAAGTGTTCTCGACCACACACAATCCTATCCCAGGAATTTAAAGTACCGCTTCTATTAGGGACATTATATCCCGATCTTCGCCGCGGAGGTTTACGACCAGAACGCGATGCTCGTGGAGGCAGGGTTGACTCCCATTAACTTGCAATCTATCATGATTGGTATGTTCGATATATGTCCTTTTTTGACACGACTGATCCGTGCGTCTGGGTAGGCAATGGGATGACTGATTATTACACTATGACGCCCTCATACATTGACATGCAATGCACGGCCGCGTCGGTGTTCCCGATCACCGGCATCGGGTGAGCGGAATTCATTATTTTCTATCTACCCTGTGCTCATTGTTTGCAAGTTCATGTGTGCAAATGAAACAGGCTGTAGGATTTTTTTCAAGCTTTCGGTATTTCACTTGCTGAGCTTCGGTAATAGCTCCCTCGATGCCAGAAATGGACTCTTGACTCGTGCATCGACCAATATGATGCCCTGTCTTGTGGCGCGGCTCGTGATTTCTGTGACAGCCAAATCAGCAGCGTGTTCTTTGCTACAGGTAGACGAATTGAACTCTTGTGTGAGCTCCTACTGATATGATGTTGCTAGGTATGAACCCATACGACATCAGCAAGAAGTGTGAGGGCGATCCCAGTGACGTCTGCTACCCCGTGACAAGGTAAGTAGGCACGTCGACTGTGTATGTTACCTATACTAACCCCCTTTGAGATACATCTCACGGTTCCTCGACCTTCCTTCTACTCGTACAATGCTCGGTGTTGACCCAGCTATGACTGCAAACTTCAGTTCCTGTAGTGACAGAGTCGGTATTGCATTTACCAATGCCCAAGATGAATACCATCAAACATACACCCACGTCTCAGCGCTCCTCGAGCGGGGTGTACGAGCGCTCATCTATGTTGGAACGTACGACTGGATCTGTAACTGGATCGGAAACGAGCAATGGACTCTCATTATGCCTTGGACTGGCCAAGAGGCATTTACGAATCAATCCTTGAGAGGGTGGGAGGTTGACGGACGGGTTGCTGGTAAGACGAGGAGTGCTGGTGGGCTGACCTATGTCACTGTTGATGGGGCTGGACACATGGTGGGTTCACTCGTGTCTCATCGACTCGCGGTCGTATCACTGACATGCGTTATAGGTTCCGTATGACAAACCCAAGGAGGCTCTTGCACTCGTTCAGAGGTGGTTGGCCAAGAAAGAACTTTGAAAGCCCACATCGTTGACACACCCACAACATCAACTTGTATATAGTAAAAATAAGGGCATTATCTGGTGAAAAACCTTGGTAGGATATACTATAGGTATATGAAGGCTCCTGAAGGCTCGTAGATATGATCTACCGACGATGCAGTCGAGGGTCAATCAGTGGTGCTGCTGGTGCAGCAGGCCTGGTTACGGTGCTGTTCTCCGTTGGTCTTGAATGGATTCTATCAGAGTTTGTTTCAGGGCATGATGGTCCTTCCCGGCCTCGGCGCCTGCACACTGTTCCCTCAGGAGGTCCAGGCGGAACGGTCGTTGTATCATCGTATCACGGAACATACGCTCCACCCACGTTCAAGTTATTCAAATATCCAACGAGGGAGAGGTTTGTGACTTTGAGTGCATTTTGCGCACAGCAATCCATTCGTAGATAGCACTCCTGCCTCCGAAGAAATCTAAGCATTTTTCCGTATAAGTTGAAAAACTGACATCCAGATGCCAATGCAGGCGACACGGGCTTTCAAAGTTCTTGCTTGGCCAACTACCTCTATACGAACGCAAGAGCTTCCTTGTATTGTCATACGGACCCTAATACGCATGGATCAGTATCGCTATCGCAAGGGCAACCATACTGGGCTCCCAAATCCTGTCAAAAATGCTCAGCCTACCAAGGCCACATGCACCATTGACCGTGCTCTAGTTCCACCTGTTCCCAAGGGGAGAAACTCGCCAGCTTATCGAAAGAGGAACATAAGAAGGCGAAGGCGACAGATGCCGACCGACTTGTTCGGAGAATGACGAAGAAGAAAGCAGCTCGGCCAAAGAAGGCGAGCAAAGGGAGGATAAGGAGCGAGAAGAGTATTGCGAAGAAGAATACCAACTTGACATATATCCCGGTATAGTCTTTTGAGTTCTAGTTTACCGTGATGAAACTCTTGAACAAGCTGGCCTTGTCCCTGTTCGTTAATAGATTCTACTTACTTGTATTCCTTATCTCCGCAAGTTGTGTATAAATAAGCTTGGAGGTTGGTCGACCGCTATGGGACACTCGAACGACCATGTGGTCACCGAGGGAAAGAATACGCATAACTTGACCCATGATGAACTTTGGCGACCCTTCACTCGTTCTCTCTTCCCGCAATGTTTATCAGAGGGCTGGGTCTACTGTCACTGGCGCTGCTCAGTCAAGCATCGTCCCAGTCTGTCTTGGGGTTCAAACAGCCTCCGAGCTATGTCCAGAGTGGCACGTATGCTGCACCGTATGACGATGGGTTGTTCACCCCGGTCGAACACCTGACTACACTCTCGGCCGATATCTTCACCAACCTCGGTCACCCCTTCTTCCCCAACTACAGCGTCAGGATAAAGAAGTCTGACTTCTGTGACGGAACTGTCAAGTGAGTCACCTCGACCTGTGCCCCTTCCGAGTCCTTCCGCTCATTCATGGACTCGCGTGCCCTCCAGTGCCTACACTGGATACATCGATATTGAAGCTCGACACCTATTCTTCTACTTCTTCGAGAGTCGCAATGATCCTGCCACGGACGACGTCATCTTCTGGACCAATGGCGGTGAGTATAGAAATCCCGGTCGTACGATAGGTCATCTTATGGGTTGGGCAGGTCCGGGCTGTTCCTCGAGCTTGGGTCTGTTCATGGAACTCGGTCCGTGCAGAGCCCTCTCCGGAAATGGCACCACCTATCATCCTGAATCGTGGAACACGAATGCGAATATCTTCTTTGTTGATCAGCCAATTGGTGTCGGTTTTTCATATGCTGATTATGGCGAGAGTGTGGTATGTCGTGTGTTTGTTTTATTGTGTGTAAATAGTAATGGGTTCGGCAGAGCACCACAGAAGAGGCTGCCAAAGACATTGCTGCCTTTGTGGCGATATTTTTTGAGAACTTTAGTCAGTTCAAAGGTTGGGCATTCCACATGGCAGGTGAATCCTATGGTGTAAGTGTTCTCGATCACACACAATTCTATTCCGGAAATCTAAACCCCTGTTTCTATTAGGGACGTTACATCCCGGTCTTCGCAGCGGAGGTCTACGACCAGAATGCGAAGCTCACGGAGGCAGGGTTGACTCCCATTAATTTGCAATCTGTCATGATTGGTATGTTCGACGTTCAGTCAACATATGTCCTTGTTTGACACGACTGATCTATGTGTTTGTGTAGGCAATGGAATGACAGACTACTACACTATGACGCCGTCGTACGCTGACATGCAGTGCACGGCCGCATCGGTGTTCCCGATCGCCAGCATCAGGTGAGCGGAGTTCATTGTTTTCTATCTACCCTGTGCTCATTGTTTGCAAGTTCATGTGTGCAAATGAAACAGGCTGTAGGATTTTTTCCAAGCTTTCAGTATTTCACTTAATGAGCTTCGATAATAGCTCCCTCGATGCCAGAAATGGACTCGCGAGTCGTGCATCAACCAATATGATGCCCTGTCTTGTGGCGCGGCACGTGATTTCTGTGACAGCCAAATTAGCAATGTGTTCTATACCACGGGTACACGAACCGAAACCCGCGTTTGTGAACGACCACTGACATAATGTTGCCAGGTATGAACCCATACGACGTCAGTAAGAAGTGTGAGGGCGAACCTGGTGATCTCTGCTACCCCGTGACGAAGTAAGTAGCCCCGTCGAACGTGTGTTGTTCGTACTGACCGTCTTTAAGATCCATCACACGATTCCTTGACCTTCCTTCTACTCGCACAGTGCTTGGTGTCGACCCATCTGTGACTGCCAACTTCAGTTCCTGTAGTGACAAAGTCGGTATTGCATTTAACAATGCCCAAGATGAATACCACCAAACATACACCCACATCTCGGCACTCCTCGAGCGTGGTGTACGTGCGCTCATCTATGTCGGAACGTACGACTGGATCTGTAACTGGATCGGAAATGAGCGATGGACTCTCGCTATGCCATCGACTGGCCAACAGGCATTTGCAAGTCAACCGTTGAGAGAGTGGGTGGTTGATGGGCGGGTTGCTGGTAAGACGAGACGTACTGGCGGGCTGACTTTTGCCACTGTTGATGGGGCCGGACACATGGTGGGTTCCCTCGTCGCCTCCTCGACTTGCGAACCGTATCAGTGATACGTGCTTTATAGGTTCCGTATGACAAACCCAAGGAGGCTCTTGCGCTCGTACAGAGGTGGTTGGCCAAGCAAGAACTTTGAAAGCGCCACATCGCTTTCTATGGTATATGGAAGTCGGCTTTCGGGTTTTGCACGGTCTAGAACGCAAGGCTGTACAGAACCAGAACATGCCTGCTACAGTAGAATGGAAGCGCTGTTCTGACTTCTATCTGCCATTGGATGTAATAACGTGAATGGAGCGCACGTTCTATGGATCCAATGATGCCTGGATCGCTCGAGATAAGAACACGTAGACGTCGAGGTCGGGAAGGACCATCATCGACGAAGGGCATTACATTGCACACACATCGGGAAGGTTCGTAGATATGATCTACGGACCGCAGAATTCCCGCAGTGGAGGTCTGAGGGATAATGGCTAGTGTTGATGAGCTGATCTTTGGAGTGAATTATACGACTGGCCGCCGTTTGTTCCGAGTCAGCGGTAGAAGGACTTGTGCAGACGAGTAATAACAAAGTAATAACATAGGTCATGAGTCCGGACGTCGGGCCAGAACAGTGGTGTTGTATGTGGGCCCAAAACCTAACCTTGATCAAGGTGAAAAGAAAAGTGGTGTACAAACCGCGCAAGTGAGATGTCTAACATTGATGCATGATAATGGCGGATCATGAACTTGGCAATATTGTCCGGTGGTGGCCGCTTGGCAGGGGGTTTTGACTTTGGAAGCGCATTTATCACTCGTGAGTGTGTCCACACAAAATTCGGCTGCAAAGTGTAAGTTCCGAAGGGAGACTCACAGAGAAGTGACATAGGAAAGTTGGTTATTGAACCACTTCCTATGGTACTTCTCTTCCAGTCACGTCTGGGGTTCGTGGCCGCAGCCCTCTCATGTCGGGCAGAGGACGGTCAGAGTGTCAATGGGCGCTTGTCCTTGGACGTGGTACCTGAAAATATAAAACATGAAGCCGCCTAATTACCTTGCTTACACCGGCGATCAAAAAACTTTTGTGGTTTGAAGTAAATCTTCCCAGGCCTGAATCAGTTAGACGTAAAAGGGTTCTACGTAACAGGGTGGCAGTTACCCGACATGCCCCTCGATACACTTTGTAGGCGGTGGGGGTGGAGACTCAACCTATCGGAAGGATTATCGAAGTATGACGGCTATCGAGAACTACGCCACTTCAGACCCATATAAGTAGAGGGAATTAGAAGACGAACCGCTATGAGCACGAGTCGCTGCGGTTTGCATGAATTGCCGTGTAGCGGTGGTATTGAGATAGTGAAAAATGACTTGCAAGGACGCCGTTCCGCGAAAAGGATAACCCCGTAAGGTGGCGAGAACGTGTGTCTGTCTTGAGTCCTGAGTCCATTTCGGAGCTAGGGTTCGCTACTCGTCGACATCCTCTATAAAAACTGAGTCACTTTCTCGAGTTAGAGTCCGGTGTCCCCTTCCCCCTCCCCGTCCAACTTGTCTTGCTTGAGGCTCTGTTAGTAGTTGCAGCTTGTCGCTTGCTCCTACGAGACTGCTGACGTAAAGTACGTCACTTATTTGGGAAGCCCCTCAACGGTTTGCCGAACCCCGAGTTTTCAAGTCTCTTGGCCCGACGAACTTTTGTCCTCTACTTTCACCGCCCCCACGACCGACGTCGGTGTACAAAGTACCCAACCTACGACTACGACCATAACGACGCATACATATTTTTTCATTCGCTCCGTGGTCATAGAACCACCTCACCGGTGTCATGTTATTCCATCCAGTGAGCATTATTAGTCACTTCGGCGTCGCTCACAAGTTCACTTCCCTCTCAGATTAGCGCGACAATACCCCACGTAGCATATGCATGTCTGGGTGGATTCGTTGTACTGGTCAGGATATGTCCCCTTTCAGTCCTATTCGATGATCTAACAAGTGTTCTCTAGTTTGGGATGTTTTCACTGTTCATTCGTGAAAAGGTGAGTGTGTGATGTATTTAGCGTTCCAATAATACTCATGTCTTCGCAGCTGTACATAGGAGAGGCCTGTTGGGCATTTCTCTTTGGTGTCATCATCGGTAAGCATACTCTGCCACCTGTCTCCCCCACTTGTTGCTTTTGCAAGATAACCTATGAATCTAGGTCCATACGGTGCTGGAATATTCGACCCTCGTAGTTGGGCGAATGGCAACGAACAGATAACGAACACCATCACTCTTGAATTTACCAGAGTCGTCCTTGCCATTGGTGTGTTTGCCATTGGAGTCGAACTTCCCAAGGCATACGTAGCTCGCCATTGGAAGAGTTTATTTTTCCTCCTCGGTCCTGTGATGGCATGGGTATGTTGTCTTGATTATGTCCCCATTTCGTATTTCAAAAACTAAAACGTGATCAGGGGTGGTTCGTATCAGCTGGCTTAATTTATGCCTTCATACCGGGACTTGATTTCCTATCCAGTCTCGCTGTTGGAGCATGTCTAACACCTACTGACCCCATTCTCGCGGCTGCTGTGGTTGGTGGAAAGTACGCAGACAAGCACGTGCCTGCCCACATTCGTCACATGTTATCTGCGGAGTGCGGTTGTAATGACGGGGCAGCTTATCCCTTCCTATTCCTGGCGCTCTATCTTATCTTGGACTCCACGCCAGGTCGTGCGGTCGAAGACTGGTTTTTGCTTCTCTGGCTCTGTAAGCTATCTCATTTGTCATCGGACATGTACTGACAGATCTTCAGATGAGATTATCTTTAGCATTGTCTTTGGTTCGGTCCTTGGCTATGCTTTCCGACATCTCATGGGGTTCTGCCAACGTAAAGACCTGATCGACCGTCAGTCTTACGTTGCGCAGTATGTCTCGCTCGCGTTTCTTACAATCGGCGTTATGACCATCCTCGGATCCGACGACCTCCTCGCTGCCTTCTGCTGTGGGACCGCCTTTGCATGGGATGGTTTCTTCAACCGGCAGACCGAGGAAGCAGTGTTCAGTTCAGTAATAGATTTGCTGTTCAACGTTGCTTCCTTCGTGTATGTAGGTGCATGGATGCCATTTGATAGTTTCAGCAACGAGACTTTAACCTTGAGTGTCTGGCGTCTTATCGTCACGGCTTTGCTCATCTTGATGCTTAAGCGACTCCCTATCATGGTGGCGTTGTACAAATTCATACCCGACGTGAAAACATTCCGCGAGGCTCTTTTCAGCGGCCACTTCGGCCCTGTTGGTATTGGTGAGTATCCGGTAATACTCATAGGTTGTGGATGGTACTCACTTGTATCTCTGTACTATCTAGGGGCCGTGTACATATCTACATTCGCAACCGGATACCTTCCCAAACCCAATACGCCCCCCGCCAACCAAGCAGAGTTCCTCGCAGCCACTATCCAACCCATCGTCGCATTCATTGTCCTCTGCAGCGTGACGATCCACGGGCTGTCCATTCCATTCTTCTCCCTCGGACGTCGTGTTCATTCTGTCTCCTCTCGAACCTGGTCTCGTCACGCAACTGGACCCGATTGGGCTACCCTCACGCGACATATTACGCGTGCCGAGGACGTCGTCGTCAATCGGGATCATGATGCCAGCGCGATGGAGAATGGTCAAGCTGGACTCAAGGAAGAAGAAAAGTCGATAACCGAGAGTAGCAAGCATCCGAGCACCGTCTTCGCTCGCACGGATACGCAAGAAGAGGGTAGTTTGAAGACCGATGGCACGTTGAAGAGTGAAGAGACGGCAAAGGAGCAGATGCCTCCGGATGGTACGGAGACGTCTATGGTGTGGAAAGAAGGCATAGATAAAGTGATCGAGAGACGGGCAGGTCCCGGGCAAGAAGTGTGTTCCTTAATCTCTTTCTCTCTCTTCGATGTGCGACCGTATCTGACGTTGGGATTTCAGGTAGACGTTGAAGTGATTCATCATGCTTATAAAGAGGACGGTTCGCCTCGTAGTCCGACACATGTGCTCAAAACGGCGCGGTCGTTCCTTCATCATACCCGCCGCTCTCCAACGGAAGCTACCAAGAGTGGAGAGTCGGTCGGAGATAGTGCTGAAGACGCACTACTTGTTGCTGACGACTCCCCAAAAGTCGCTTCTTCCACTACTGTGGTTTCCACCCAAGACACCATCGCTGGGCCAAGCCATGTCAGCCAAACCAGTACGAGCGGAGAAGGCGAACCCAACGACGACGACGAAGGCTGGGCGTCTGAAGATAGCGGGGAAGATACGATCGCGAGCGCTTCCATCACTCGCTCCTCGAGCGAGCGAAGGAAACGCGCGAGGTCGAACAAAGGCAAAGCCGTGGTCAGACAACCGAGTACTGGGCTGAACAAAGCGCGCCGACGATCGTCGATGAAAGAGAATGGTCGTTTTACGCCTAGCGCGCGACCGCCGTCTTCGGACATTTCTCAGACGCCTTCTCCCACAAATGAACCGGTTCAAGCTGCTATTGAAGTCGCAGAGGACGTTGACCAACGCGGTAGAAGTCCACGCCCGGACCGGAAGAGTAGCACCCTCTCAGCTCGTCCATCTGTTCTCCATCGACGCCTCGAGTCCCTTAGACATTCACAGCATTCTCGCGACACTTCACCTTCTCGCTCTATCCGCTTCGCCGACGAACAGAAGTCTGGCACGAGCACTCCGCGCATCGTCTCGTTACAAAATGAATCCTGGTTGCCGGGCAATCAAGTAGACGACTCCCCCGTAGAAGAGGAAGGGGAGTCCACAAAAGGGAGAGTTACTTTCGACCTTCCAAGGGCTTGATCTGTTTGCTATACATTCTATTTCTTTTTTATGCATCCATTCTCCCTCTAATGATCACTACCATCTGTGTCCATAGCGGTTCACTGCATTTAGCCAGAGGCATATTTTTTTTCAGCGTTACCATTATCAATCCTATCACCCCCTATCCCCCTGATTCTTGCTCTCTTGCATTTGTATCCTTTGATTTGCATTGGGCTTGATGATCTGTAGTCATAATCTAAATCTCATCCATCACGTTGCACGTTTCCCATGGTTCGGTTTGCCGAACAGCATGAATCTGTCGAGCAAAAAAAGTATGAACGATAAGACCCTTCCAAGCACGTTCCTGATGCCAGACCACTCCAAAAAGTCGAACACATGCGCTACAAAGACAACTTGAGCGGGTCGGCTCGCCGATTCGATTTCAAATGGAGGTTGGACGCCGTCGATGTACATCGCAGCGCGGAGGCCAGACGTGAAGCCGTCTTCGTGGAATCCGTACCCAAGCCATGCGCCTGCGTAAAGGATTCCCCTATGGCTCTGTATCATTCCCATTTGTCGTTGTGATACGAGGGCCTGTAATAAAAGGGTGTGGTGTAATGAGACGATCGAGTCGACTACATGTGTCTATAGACGGAAACTCACCTCCGAGTTTAGGATAGGGTGATCGTAGCGGAACCGTGCGGCGATGGTGCCAGAAGCAGGTTCCGCAGGAGGATTTAGGGTTACCAGGACTGGTCCGTGTTTGTCCGAGGATATATGCTGCAAATGGTTCATATTGTCTATACGCGCGTCACACCATGGAACCATAAGTTCACAAGTGATGATCGAAGCAGCGCATACATACATGTTCTACATGCGGATCGTGAACACTGGTTGATACTGCCTCAAAAACAATGAGACTCACAATGAAACCTTGTTCACGTTGGCTTTGAAAACGCCGTCCGGACCGACAGCAGATTCGGTGAATGTCAGATAGTTCCAACATGACCAAGCTGATTTGCTCTTGGGCATGAGCTAAAGGGAGGTCTACCTGTCAGGTATAAACCACGAGGCCCTCGGATAGACCCACATCGATGTCGTTATGAAGGATGGCTTCATTTCGATTCCAGGTAAACCCACCCAGAATCCTCTCCTCCTTTGGCGTAATCCCATGCCCAGCCCTTAGGAGTGAGAGCGTGGTATCAGAGTGGCAGGTCATAATCACGCGATCGAAGTTCAAGGATTCGCCGCTTGCAGTCGTGACACTGAGACGGCCGTCAGGATTCCCAACAGAGGCGATGGGCGTCGACAAGTGGAGTTGGCTTGCAGGGAGCTTTGCTAATATGGCGTTCACATAGTTATGACTGGAAGATGGAATGAGATTCGCATGTCTTGTGTACCAAATATAGACTCGTACCTTCCACCTTGGATGGTCAGCCAAGAGGGCTTCCCAGTCAGCTGGAGCAGGTGATGGTTGCTCATAAACTTCACCTGAGGGAGCGCATTAGCGACCGAATGCTTAGAATAAAGGATGGCGTACCAGAGTCTGAGCAGGAAATTCTAGCATACACTTCTCAGGCGGAGTACTCCAGATGGCAGCAGTCATTGGCTGAGAGAGACAAATGAGAATGGTCAATCGTATTGTATAATGAAGACTCACGATGAGATAGTCATCGCGGAAAGCGTCAGAGTATCCCTCGCGAGTGATGTACTCCCCAATGGAAAAGTTCTCACTGGCAACTATAGTCTCCTCCACCACAAGCTTTCGGGCGCACGCATTGAAGCGCAGAATATCGTAGAGTAGCCTCCACATGTTCGGGTCCAGCAGGCGGGACGGTTGACAAAATACGCCGGTCAAACCGTTGCCCGCCCATTCAAATAAGCCATAATCCCTGGATACACTGAACGTCATCTCTGTAGGCAAGATGGTGATATCTGGATAACGCCTTAGAAAACGCAGGAAATTTGGATACGTCGAGGGGTTGAACACAATCTGGAGCAGGTCAAACAAGGCCGCAATGGTTTAGATACTCGGCGAGTAACTTACGAAGCCACTGAAATAAATGTAAGCCTCAGCGCGACTCAACAGGGCAATGTTCCGCCTTACGTGTCAACGTCAACATCTTCGCTGCCAAAACGATGGTTCACGGTATGAGCGTGTCCCCCAGCTCGATCATCAGCTTCAAACAGGTGAACTTCATGGTCGCTATGTTCGTTCAGAAGCTAGACCTTCAAATAAGCAAAGCCGACGCGTTCGATGTGGACCACAGAACGTACCCATGTCGCACCAAGTCCAGAGACACCAGCGCCAACCACCGCAATCTTCATCGCTAGGCAACTTATTGGTACAGCAGAGACACGCGAACATACCCACACTGCCCATTTTTTAAGCGACAGAAGGAGCGCAATCTCGCCCACCCGGATCCGACTCGGAGCAAGATAGAAGTACTAATATTCTTGCCACTTATGGCAACCCTCCCCCTAACATTGATCGTGCACATACCTACTAATACATCTGAAGAAATGGATAAAAATACAGCTAGACCCTACCTTGAGGTGACCAACCCGGGTTGTTCACCTCAATACCTCCAACACCTCCTTCATAGACCCCGTCAACCGTGAGTTGCAACGACGGTGAAATAGGGCAGCCCTCCATCACCCACAAGGCAACTGCAACCGTGCTGGCATCACAATATCCTCAGCAACGCACTAACCCAAGCGAACAACCCCACTTACTTCTCACCATTGTAGTTCAGAATACCTTGGTGAACGGGGAACTTGTATTGAGGCCTACGAAACGAATATATGCATCCCGATCTTCTAGGGTAAACGATGGAGCACTTACCCCAGGTTTGCCACTCTCTTGCCCATCATCCATCCATTGACATACAGTTGTGCCCGGTATGGCTGGAAAGATTGGTCAAAGGTGAAAGACATCAAAACGTCTAGGTATTCTGGGACGTCAAGGTTGAACGTTGTGACAAAGAAGCCCACTCCAGCAGTAGCGTTAGGAAGACCAGCGGAAAGTTCTCTTGATGTCCATGACGAAGTGTCGTATCCTGGCAGATGCCAGCCCATCCGTTCACCGTATAGGCCACCCTCGTTGAGAACACCTCTGACTTTATCCGGGAAGCTGTGTAAATGTCAGGAGAGGGTTTAGACACGCTCGAATAGACGAACTTTGAGTAACCTCCGATTTTGCCTTGAACTCTCCAGTCACCGAATTCGCCAGTATTCAGCATGAATCCGCGGACACCACGAGGCGACTTCTCTTCATCAACATGAGCTGAAGCTGTCATCAGTCAATGCACGACATCACGTATCGGGGGTGTTACCATCTCCGTTTTCATTCAATCCCATGTTATCCTAGAGAGGGTGTGAGGAAAGCATCATGCTACAAAGATGGGATTAACCTGGAGGATAGTGATGACATTGTCCTGGTCGTAACGAAACGAACCAGGTGGGAAATAGAACTTCTCGTCGGTCTCTTGTAAGATATTTTTGTTGTTCGTCGAGCTTGGTTGACCATCCATCGTCAATGCATCAAGGATGATGAATGAAGACTTACTTTCCATACGACGTGTTGAGGAAAACATCATTCACCCAAACACTCGCAGCAAAAGCTAACAGTGGGAGACTGAATGAGTATGCTCTTCTAACCGAAGGCCTTATGACACACCTTCACCACCGTTAATAGAAAGATTGACGGATTGGGTATTCTCAGTGACATTGAAATGACCACGCCAGAGCACGATATTTTCACAGCTGTCGCCTGGTAAGCTGTTGCGTCCGGAACAGTGTCAGAGGCTACTCACTACTCATAGTCGCAACCATAAAGAACACGTCCATCCCCATAGTACGGCTTGAAAGGGATGTTCGTCGTCGTGTGATTCGCAATCGTCCAATTCGCATCCGAGTAATCAGATAGAATTTCCGGTAAACTATCCGCATACTTCCATCCAGTCAACGGAGGCACGACAATCCCTGCTGCAGAGACCAAAGGTGAGATCTGGGCAGAGAATCCACCTTGTGAGGTGAGAGTTTCCGCGGTGGCGATGTCTGTCATGATTGGGACCCCGTTCCAGGTGACGGATTTCACGTCGTCTGGGGCAATCACAGTCAACCTGACGCTCTCGTTAAGGTCGCCACGGAGAGCGAGCGTCTCTTCTGAGATGGTGGCGTTTCGTACAAGGTAGGGGCCGCCGATAAGCACGGATGTATTGGTGCCGTATTGCCAGTAATTCGCGAAGTCGGTGGATTCGTTTGTCGGGATCTCCGGGGACCAGAATGTGCCAGCGGTCGTGGTGTCACTGTAGAGAATCAACTGCTCACTTGAGTCCCAGACAGTCACAAGACCCTCAATGCCTGCAAGGAACGCCACCGTCGTGATAGGATCAGTTGCACTATACGAAATGCTGGCAGTGTTTGCCTGCAAGCGGGGTGCCCCTGTGAGGGGAAGTGCGACCTCATGCTCCTGGCTGGGATCACCATATAGGAAAAGGACATCCCTGGTGCCAATCTTGCCAGCGTAGAGAACCTGGGCCGTAGAATAAATGACTTTGGATGATCCAAAGGAATAATCTGCCACGATAATTTTAGATTGTCGGCCGCCCAGAGTGATCGTCGAAACAACTCTTGGGATTTGGAAAGCACCAGCCGACGTGGTCACATTCAGTTTGAAACTTGTCGTGGCACTGCAGGTGTTTGTTCCCATGAGCCCGCTTTCAAATGAATGAAACGGCACGCTCACGTGGACGTTGAATCGTTTTGTCTCGCGATGAAGAATGATGTGTTTGTATCAGGATTGGCCAAGAGCGTGACAAACGCGGATTTATTTGTAACTGAAACAACGCCAGTGGAGCTGTCACCGATGTGGTCCGTCTTATAGAATTCCGGAGAACTGCGTAAGAAAAGCCCTTCCCGCTTGAGCTCGGGGTACTTGAAGGTCAGCTCCCGGTTCTCCGAGATCGCGCTTCCATAGTCATATGATGCTGAAGAATCGGTTAAACCCCTCTGAAAAAGGAGAAATTGAAAGTTAACCCACTGTAAACACCGGGGAAGGGGAGTCCGCCCCACGATGTACCCCTGCAATGGTATGATGAACACTGGCCGAGAAAGATGAGAAAAGCCATACCCATAGAGCATGTAGTAATTGATGAGCTTCGCATTCGCAGCCCAAAGTTCGAGGTTGAAGATATTCTCAAAGTCAGCTCCGGTAAGGACGCGGCACTGGTCATAGCCTATGGTACTACGTCAGCGCCTCATCAGCGCAATAGATCGGAAACTATACCCGGTGCGGTAGGGCCCCATGCGTCGAAAGAACCACCCTGAAACTAGATCACGGTCACTATACGCTCCGAGAGAAACGGCGTCTGACAAACTTCGGGAAAGTAGAAGGGTTCACTCGGGTTGACAGCTGACAACCATGTGAGCAAACTCACAAGGAAGAAAGGTGTGAAACATACTCTCATGGTAGCTATAGTAATTCGTGACTACTGGGCTCCACACCGTAGGATTAGAACAGTCAAACCCCTGGGGATAAGAATCAAGGCTATGGGGGATTAGTCACTAAGTACTCCTACGGGCAAGGATGAAATTTACCCATAGATGTCCACGGCGCCCTGTCGGATATAGATTAGAAGGGATAAGATAGACAAGAAAGTCGCTCACAGTGCCGTTTATCCAATTTCTTCCTTCCCCGGCATCATTTGCTGTCAAGGGTACGACAATACTTGAATTGTAGAAAACATCCTCAAGCTCTTTGAAGTATTCTGCATGGGTAATTTGAGATTGAGAGTACTCATTGTCTGCGGGGAGCAACAGTCATTCGGGATAGCCCTTTCTAGAGCAGAATACGAACCAATCTGGATTGCTACAATCAACACGTTAGACCCGCTCAGAATATCGAGCCGCGAAACCAACTTACCAATCACGGGTCCTCCTTGAGTAACTTGATATGGTGCAGTCTCTGTGATAATTCCCTGAATATAATCTTGCCATGCAGCATTCCAATCTGTCGCGTTTGTCCTGAGCTCCCCAGCTACTCGTGAAGTTATCCAATGAGCAATTCCTCCAGCGGTTGTCTCCGCATTGATATAGGGACCTAAAGGATGAGAGCGCGTTCGTTTCCGTAGCGAAATGGTAGTTACCAGGTCGAAGCACAATCCATACACCGGTTTGCTTCGCAGCTTCATAGAGCGGGACCAAGGCACGGTAGTCATTGAAATCAATGACCCCAGGCGCAGGATTGATCAAAGCCATGTGAGTGTAAACACTGATTGCATTGAACTCGGCAGCCTTGATCTTCTGAAGAATGTCCAGCCATAATCCAGGAACCGGCAAGCGGAAAGTGTGAAACTCTCCAGAACTGAGCAAAGTCAATACGCGCGCATCATGTTTGGAACATACGTACTGAATGAATAGACGCTGTCCCTTGATGACTAGACTGTACTTGTCCCAGAGTACGTCTGTCGTACGACCATTTCCCGTGAGGCTAGAAGTTGCAATGTGTTCTTCTGCCGTCTGCGTTCCGAAGGTGTCTGCTGGGCCGGATAGGGAAGTGGACCAGACCTTCGAGGGCTTCACAGGTGACACAAGGATACATAGGGCCAACAAGGCCGCGACAACTGTCCAAGACTGACCACTCCTCCTCTTCTTGGTGGCACCTGCAGGGCCTCCCAGGGGTAGCATGTTGTCTTCCGCTTTCGAAAGGTGCGTCTTCTTCATCATCTCACTTTCGCTTCTATCAACATTTATACGTGTCCCGAACAGGTTCATAGTGCGGTCATGCGCAGGGAAACTCCGGGCCTGATGCAAGTCACGCGTATAGATCGAAGTGATGGAGAATTCGGATGGAGGTCCCCTGTTGACGGTGCGCCAGGAAGATCGTGGGTATGGAATTGACAACCACCAAATGGTGTTCTAACTTCTCGACTGTGTGAAAATCCGCTTGTTCATCATTGGACCTTGCTACAAGGGTCTGGACATGATAAAATGACCCATTGCAAGGCAGTGGCAAACTGGGGAAGAACAAGCTTGCACAAGTGACACCGAACATGAAAGTCTGGTTTTGGAACCTCTGTTGTTGGGCACAAGACCCCAATCATGACGGGAAACCGACTGCCAGTGAAATTCAAATTGTTCAGCTCAGCTAGACTAGTACTGAAGACTACGAGATAAAGTAGATCCAGATACATGTGCATCATGCTAGTAATACAGGTTTGTTTTCAGACAATCCGAAAGTCGATCTATTTCCCGACCAATGGAGAGAGATGGAGAGAAGAAGAAAATGGAAAACCTGAAAGAGTGTGAATTTGATGACACAGACAGTCAACAACAAACTAGCGCCTAAGCGCACCCTTGGTGAGAGCAAATTTTACATGTGAGTGATGTCCTCCGGATGTAGTTTTCACCACCCGATGGAATAGATAGGTTTCTGGGAATGTCATCTGAGACAAGTCTCTCTTGAAGAGTTCCGTGATCTACGTACCACCGAGCCTCGACTACCAATCTGGACAAGCTGTGATCGTAGCAATGAATTAGAAGTGCATAAGGGCGTTGGTCGTTTACAAACCTCCGGGTCAATCGGATGCCCCATCTCACTGACTTCCGGAATGTCGGGCACCGCCACTTGCAACGGGATGCTAAGTGTGCGATTGCGATCTGTGACGATTTGGAATGACGTATCCACCTGTTCGCGGTCAGTACCCCGTCCTCGGATGTTTTTGCGTGTGTTCAGCCTGTAGGCTGTGAGAAACGTATCTCTCGCAGTATGATGGCTGAAACGTACGTTGCAATGAAGGATATTGCATACACTGGGTGCGCAGTCAGTCAAAGTTTTCAGTGGTGCGCGCCAATCTCCTTACATTTGCTCAAAATAAAGTAGCAGCCCACGAAAATCAGGTTCATCGGCATGAGGTTGTACTGTTAGCGACCCCGAGTGAGTGATGCCCAACGAGATGCAAGTAAAAACATACAATAATGAGTGTGGTGGAGCTCATGGCACTATAGCAGATGATTAATTAGGCTGCGATCGAGCTAGCGAATCTCAACTATTACCTGGTCAGAACACCGGTGTTAACGGCGTAAATTGTTAGTGTTCTGATAATGGAGTCGGACCTTTGTTTGTGCTATGAGAAACCAGAAGACTACAAGGCAGATAAAGAAACATACTTTCCATAGCTCATCCGCATGCTTTGCAGGTAATAACACAGAGCCGCCGCGACAGAGATATCATTCAAGACACCCAGACCCAGGGAGACGCTGCCTAAGGCCTGAGAAAGGTGCGCCCGTCAAAAGGCTTCGAGTGGAGATATACGCAAAACAAACAAACCCGAAGACCTGCAAGTTCAGGCAAGGTAGCGAGTCTAAAGCTGAGACGATTGTTGACTCAGGGGTCACATCGGAAGGTGGGAAGAAATTTGTTCACCTTTTTACTGTAAAAGCTATGATCGTGTAAACATTCACAAGTAATATGGCACAGAGTGTGACCGAAAACTCACCGATAGCAATACCTGCAACATGTGGGAAGGATGATGATGTTAAGTCGGCACGGACTCGATACCATGGCAACATCTCACGTACCGAGTTGTCCGAACGTCAATACCAGCTGACCAACGGATTCAGACCTCTGAAACACACGTCTGATTTCGGGACTTACAAGAGTTGCCGTGAGCCACCAATTCCCATAGCTAACTGAAGGAGCGAGTCACAAAGGATTCGAGAAAGAATGATTGGTGTCTTACATCGCCAGACACGCATCGAGAAGACGCTGTGGGAAGTGGTGTCAGCACCACGTAAAGACCAACCGAGTTGCACACCTACAACTTGACAACAGTGCCAACAAAAGCCTAGATCACAAAGGCTGAATATCACACCTTGCTCGGAACACAAGAGTACTCACTCCAACGATTAGTTGTGCCTGGTGCATGTCAGGTTAACAAGCAATGTTCAGGATAAATGAAGCGTACGCACTGGCAGAGACCTGAATTCTTCTCAGCACGCGGGCAGAATAGAAAACGGCACAACATACCAAACCGGTTTACCAAGCAGCGCAACTACATTCATATAGTTTCTACATTGCATTAGATGGACATCTGGTCACAAAAGAGAACAAGGACTCACGTAACCATATAGTAGTATATGCAATGGGCAAGGAGAGCTTGGTGGGCTGTCTCTGTTACCCTGAAGAACAAGTTATTAAACGATCCAATGATAAAGTAACAAGCTCGGACCATATCAACGCCACCTAAAGGGAGTTAAAGATGAGATGTAGTAGAAAGACATTGGTATACCGGAAAAGAAACTTACTGTCGCCTTGTATGCACCTTTATCCATTGTATACCGACGATAATACGAGTACACCTGCATGCAAAACATGCCGTATAATCTGCCAAATCGTTAACTAAAGCCATTTCGCGCTCAGAACTGTGAGACTCACATCGCAGAGACACCGAAGCCAATGAGCAAGGCCCCGAGGGTGTTGTCGAAATGTATATTTTGCAGCAGTGACGCCATTGTCCGATTCTTCAGAGCCGAGAACAAACAAAATGTGGCAAGCGCAGGATGAGGAATACCAAAGGAGGGGATTTCACTGGCTGAGCAGTCGTTGGTGATACCGGAGTGATATAGGCCGGAGCTGCAAGCAGCCTTCAGTGACCGGGAGGAAGCCTGACCCGGAGAAGGTTGTGCGGTTCCTGTGCAAGGTGCTGGAGCGGGGCTTGGTCTGGCGAGGCGGACAGAATACTTATATGCTGTGTTGCCAGTGCCATCCACTGTCAGTTTTAATGTATTGAACAAGCGGGAATGGGGATCTATATAATCGTGATGACCTCGCGACAAAAAGTAGGGCCGTATCTAGATGTGACACTTGCCTCAAATAAATCGTAATACATACATATCGCGGGACGCCTTCCTTTGTTTCCCATGTGAGCCAACCAAATAGTTTCAGCGATCTGCAGTGACATGCGGTGGCTTTGGTGTCCTCGTGGACACAAGTAAGGTTGTTGGGATGTTGTCACGGTGAGTGTGTCACCCCATTTACGCTCCAAATGGAAACTGGAATCGGGACATCGTGGGCCCGGCTCCCGACTCCTCTGCGGTGTTGGTGCGGTCAGTAGTGGGGCTCCTCTGCATGGCCCTGTCCCCAGCCTGCATGCGAGCTGCCTATGCTCCTCGAGGCTGTTCGTATTCGTCATGCATGATGGTGAACATGAGTTCAAGTAGGATTGCTCCCGAGTATCCCGGTAAATAGCGAAGGTTCCCATTCCCGACATGTCAAGATCGTGCCTGTCACCAGCGTCTGCAGCAAACCAGTAGTGACGTTGCCGCTTGACGACTCTTTCGTAGGCCATTTGAGAGCTGTTGTGATTGGATGAAGATGAAAATAAGGGTACTTCGGCAAGCTCGGCAAGCGCACTTGCTTAGGACTACCGTGTTGTTTGATTTCTCAATTGCTTTAAACTTTCGGGTCATACGATATGTATCTCAAGACACTCCGGAGATTACCAACTACTAATGAAAACTTGGAGCCCGGAACATCAAGGTGACATTATTAAACGCAAAACATATCAGGGCGTAATGGACATGCTCATGGGCATAATAATGTTGAGGTTCATCGTCATACCTTTGGTGACGTTGATGATCAGATCTTCCGGTCCAATCCCGGTCTATCATCTTGCAGTCTAGATCCACATCAGCCCGTCGCGTCGGGGATGGTCACCAGCGTAAGAGGGTACCTGTCTGCTTCATCCTTGACACACTGGAAG
>JBBPJZ010000045.1:0-47543 GCA_038089015.1 Chalciporus aff. trinitensis
GCGCCCCCTCAGGGACTTGCTTCGGGCTCCCTGGGGTCGAGGCTGCAGGCGCGGGTGTGGGCGCGGGCGAGTCCTCTGGCGCAGGTGGAATTTCAACGTTTGCAGCACCACCTGGGCTCCTGCTGATCTTAAACATGAGTCTTCCAGCTGCCTGACCCTCCTCGAGGAGTTCGAGCTCGATTGCTACAGCATGTCTTCAGCATTAAACAAGGACGATAGATGAGGTTAGGATTCACGCACGTGTCTCGGAATGTTCGAGCAGATCAGCCAAACTTTCTTTGCTCTCCGTCTTTTTGATGAGCTTGTAGCTGAAGAAGAATCTTCGAGCATATACTTCGATCTCGACTTTGGAGGTTCCGACACCTGACCTATCGTCAGTAGGAGTTAAAAGTGCATCGTTAGTCGTCCCGTTGTATAGTCAATTATACGCCATGACTGACAGTTTCAGAGTTTCATTCCAGCTCGCCACGAAATCATCACCTTTGACATACTTGGCCGTCTTCGTCCTCTGCGAGACACCACCACCCTTGACCCTGACGTAGTAAACCCCGCTGAAGAAGCCGACTTTGGCGGGGAGTCCGCTGGCTTTGATGTCTGTCGGAACGAAATACGTCATATCAGCGAACGTGACGTTATTTTACAAAGTTATGGTTAGGCGAGAGAGATGTTGTACCTGTGATTTCGACAGTGACCTCTTCTGCTTTGGTTGCCTGCTCTTGGATGGGAGAAAGTGGCTCCGCACTGGCAGGTCGTGCGGCGGGTTCGTCCTCAGGAGTGGCGTTCGATGTGGCCATCAATGTAGGCGCTCACTCGTAACGGTGGTGAAATGAGAAGGGAACACGGACGAGGAGGACTAAGTGAGAGGATTGGTACGTGAGACGCAAGGTATCAAAGCCAGGCGCAGACTGGAAAAGGCGGCCACAGCGCAACTCCACGGCGAAGCCAGCCTATATAAACTGGGGCCACCCTTCCACCCTCGCTCCGACTCCGCCAAATAAATCTTGGGGCGTAATCTCCTCGCTTCGCGAAAAGAGGACGAAGAGGATGGAAGCGTTATCTCCAACGAGGTGGTGGTCTGTCATGCCTCCTGGCGCGAGTCTTTTTTGATGCGAACTCCGTCAATGTGACCGATTGCGCACGCGAACTGAAGTTGCACTGGATGCAATGATAAGTCTCGTTGGTCATGATACAATAGCCCTAAATGCAGCCGGGGATATAGATGCTAGTTGGTAGCACACGTAGAGAGTAGGTAAGGACCTTTTCTTACATACCGTATAAAGCCTTGAGCGGGCTCGTTCCTCAAAGTTTGCCTAGAATAAGATAACAGTTCAGCCCGTCAAGTCTGAGCACGTGATTTCCGAGTTCTTGATTGAGGGTCGCAAATGGAACAGCAGACCCTGGGTGATCGGTCAAGGGTGACGGCTAGAGTAGGTCCCTGGGCTTCCTCTTCCAACTTGTAACATGTGAATTGCTGAATGATCCGTCCGGGTCACCTCGCCGCTTGGGCAAGTGGGTTCGTGTGACAAGTCGTTATGTGGAGGAAACAAGACACCGGGGCTGAACGGTGAAGAGCAGGCAACTGAGCTGCGCCTAATCCCATCGAGTCCCTCGTGACATACCTTAACTCGAAGTGTACAATAATTCGTACTTCCAAGATGAATAATGATGCTGGTAAAGAGACGCCACGAGTGTGACTTGAACCTTTTCATCAAACGTGCGCGTTATCTGGAACTTAATATACATATTCCACAAGGAATCGCAGCTCACCACCAGCCAGATGAGTCAATATGAATGTCTTGCATTCCGTCATACGATATGTTGTTACGCCGTCCACAAAAAACAGAAATTGCATGCCATTAAACCCACAGTGAAGACCCACCACCATTCTTTCTGATGTCGTCCACAAACAAAGCATCAAACTCTTCGGTAGATTGTCCGATGACACCGAAAGCGTCTTGGAGGGTTCGTCCAAGGTAATCCAGCTCTTGAGTGACTCCTTGCATAGTGAGGGCGTAGGCGAAGAAAAGCAGTTGCCGGGACGCTTTCACGTCGCGGCTTTTGACTACGTCCAATTTCCTGATTGCGTCGACCTATCAACACGTGTCAAGGGATATTTACACCACAGGGGGCTGGAAAACTTGCCAAGCGTTCCCGGGACTTTTCAGCGGGGGGTAGATACGGAGGCAGTGGAGCTTTCAAACGGAAGGCGGATGCCAAGGTCGAAAAGTAAAGAATGATGTTGCCAACCATCTCTCGCCGCTCCTTGTTGACGGGTAGAATGAAGTCTTTTCTCACTGTCTAGAAAGACAATAAGGGATGCGTCGAAACTGTTGATCGCTCGAACTCACCGTGAACCTAGACAGCGTGCATGTGATATGCTAAGAATAGAACGTGGGCGCAAAGCCAAGAGACGCACCATTCTTCTCGTGTGGTAACACAACGCATGCTGTGAAGCCTGTCCAGTATGGTTTGCAGACTAGTCAAAATGGAGCGGTATAGCAAAATAGGAAACGGCCCCTTCAGACGCGGTTCGTGTTGCGTCTGAGCCAGTAGCCCCTGCAGTTCAATCAGTTTGATTTGAAGATGCAGTTCCCTGTATGGGAATACAAAAAGTTTGGGATCAGTGATAGGTCCCAATGAACTCGTAACGGGAACACTGCCTACATGGCCATGAACTCGTGGATAGAACCGTTGAGCTGTGCACTAGCGGACTTGGAGAGCAACGGCGTGGTTTCACCTGGAATACGTGATCCGTTATGGCTTTCATCAGGTGCGGTATCATTAGAATAATCGACTAGGCCAGAGTTTGAGACAACCAAACGAGTATATAGCCAGCCGATATTCAGGCAAAACCTAAACACGCGACGGTAAGGGAGAGTAAAGTTCGCGTTCCAGCCACTTACTCTCCAAGAGCTTTGCCAAGTTCTCTCCTCGCTTCTGATGGCCACCATAAGCGAGATATAAGAAGGGCCCAGATCACTCCAACGATGACGGAGGTGGATCGGTGGTAGGCGATGTCCAGAACAGAGACATCCTCATCCCCCCGGACGTTGAATCTACACGAAGAAGGGATCAGTGATGGGAAGCAGATTCTAGACGCTCACGTACGAAAACAGGCATGTCAGGTTATATGTTAAGAGCACGAAACGTCCAGTAGTGGCGTACTCCGGCTTTGCAACAATGTAGTAGAAGCACGGCAATGAGAAGAAGAATCCGAATATTGATAACGCGACCCCGTTCTCCGGGAAAAGAGTGTATATGCCGGCCGCGACAGCAGCACCGAATCTAGGCTTGGGTGAGTGCCAGTACTGTGTTGCAAAAGGATTTATCGCACAGAGTTCCGAGAGCACGATGGACACCCAAGAAGTTCGTCTTCAAACGTGACGGTCAATATCAATCGAGATCCTAATCTTAGCTGGGAAGAACTTACAGCCCCAATTGTGGGGGACATTACAACGAAGCACTGGAAGGTGGATGGATTAGTTCCAGAACCGCTTAAGGCCGCACCACAAACATACCGATATGAGCGCCCATTCTCCCCTGTACTCCATAAATAGCGGACGTGTTGCATCGAAAAATGCTGGGGCGGCTAGTATAGCGGTCGACATCCCGACCTTGAATGCATACTTGATGTTTCGATCCCTCAACTGATCCCCCAGATCCCATAATGACCGGAGAACTCGCTCAACAAAAGTAAGGTGCGAGCGATCGGGGGTCTGCATTGTGTTCGGCGCATGAGGCTGTACTTTGGGGAATGATACTTTAGGATGTCGGTCGGCATTGAAGTACGTTGCTAATTTCATGTGGTCAATTCCAAATTCAACGTGAATGAAATTATCCTGTGCTTACAGATACGACGCAAACCGGCCCGGGATTCTTTCTCAGATGATGGACGGCGTCGGAACGATCGGATGAATGAAATGAATGACTTTGGTCCATTGATGATATAGCGTCCAAGCCAGCCACGTCTGGAGAACCGGGCTAACTCCACTGCGTAGATTCTCCGCATAGCATCGGCAAGGGACATCAATTCTCCGGCGAACTCCTGGAGAGTAAAAATAAAGCTAGACAGGCACGTTAGCGCGAACGTTGTATGTAAAAATCGGAGAGCACCAACAAATATACAAGGAATATGTGCTCATGTTCGTTCTCCGCGAACAGTGGATTCTCGTCCAACGACGAGCTAACTGACTTTCCAGAGGAGTCAGCGAAGTTGCTTCGCCTATACAGACGCAAAACCGCGTGGTTTGAGGTACTCTCAAAGCTAAACAATGCCCGATCAACGTCATCAATAATTTTGTGGAAATCCTGTGGTTTCATCATCTTGTACTGCTGGGCATTTTGGCTGTTCACGAAAGCTTCCCGTAAACGGTTGAGACAGGATGTGCATGCATTCTAATCAAAAGTCTCAGGCTATAGCCGACTAGCTGGTCACATGCAATAGCTCACCGAGAGTGCCTTCAATGGCGGACCAACGTCATCCACCAAATTCCCGAACATGTCAGCGGCTGTTCGCAGTAGGGCCTCTTCAAGATCATCTGCCTGAGATCCACCAGGATGCTGCGTCTTCCCCTGGACAGGGCCGCGTTCAGCGTGCTCGGATGAGCGGCGGAGCACAATCTTCCCGTCGCTTTGTGCCTTGGATATATCATATTGTAGCCTGGTGCCACTTCTGAGACCGTTGAGATGTTGAGCGAGACGCGTGAGGCTGTCGACGGCATCCCCGTATGCTTGCTTGGAAAGATCACTATCCCTTTCGTCCAAGATGCCGAACCACTCCGAGCGGGCTTCGGCGAAGCTCTTCTTCAGACTAGTGAAAGAAGACTGGTGATCCTCCACAGCTCGCTGCATCTTCTCGTGGCTCGGCTTTCGGATGGGCTCTTCCAGTAGGAAAGTGTTGGTGATGATCCCGAGAAGCGTCGCAAAGGAATCCAGGGTCTTTGTCATATTGACTTGAAGATTGTAGGTAGCGCTCTGGGGCCATATCGAAAAGCAGACCAGATTCGAGATCATGGTCCCCACGAGCACGATAGATGATACAGTGAGAAGTGTCTCCCAAGTGCCTTCCTTCACCATTCTGCACTGATGATTAATCCAATGTCACAATTGTTTCAAAGTTCCACCTACACAATGAATAGGACAGTTGCCGCCATGGAACATGCTACAAGGATTCAACTTTGGGTATTTTCTTCTTCTTCAAGCCGCCAAGGAACCCTTACCGGAGTTAAAAGTTGGCTTCGCCATCCAAACTTTCATCCATGTTAGGCCCCACACCGAAAATCCGACCCATAAAATTGGTACAAAGTGGGCTAACAGGTCCCATCCCGGTCTCACATCAAGCCACCAGAATAGAGACATGCCACTAAGGCATATGATCGCAGAGTACAGCCATGCAATCATGCAGAATGAATCAGCCTCGAACATCCCCCCGATAGTCTTCGCAGGGTTATAATACACAGCACTAGGAAGGACATCAGTATCTCATGTCTTAGTGAGAGGAACGGACTGACATCGTTGCAACCAGATGTGCAGAGGGTGATGGAACACCATCCCCGGATCCGTATGACGTTAAATCTCCAAGAAAATGAGAGAGTGACGGATGGAATGTGAATAGAGATGCGAGAAAGTATGCTATTGAGCATTTGAGTATATTCTTCCACAATAGAGGTATCGTAGGTATTCCAGTGGGGAGCCAACGACTGATGAATGTCGTGCGAGATACACGTGTCGCGGTGGTGGCTGTTTCTTCGGAACCGTCTTCAGACTCTTCCTCGTCCGTCCAAAGTTCTTGCTCAGAAGCCTCGTCTGGACCGCTAGTGGTTTCTGGATGGGTGGAGACTTGCAGGCTCGCCGGGCGGTGGTCGCTCATCCAAGTTTCGACAGGCGACTGAACGACGGATGAGACCTGGGAGGGATGATCCGAGGAAGTGTGTCCCGGTCCGTACGAAACACTGCCAGGGTTTCGAAGTTGACCCTCGTTCTCCATGAGCTGTCCAAAGAGTGACCACGGTTGTGCGTGAGATGGTAGAGGACCCGTCGAAAGTCTCGGATGTGTCGGCGTGCGCGGGCCTCCGCTATTTGTAGGAGAAGCGGGCGCATGGTTGTTGATGTTGTAAGAAAGGTTGCGACGCTCGAGGGTTGGCCGACGAGTCTGGTCTGGCAAGTTTGCTAGTGACGGCAGTCGACGATCGCGCGGCATGCTTGGCTCGTCGTTTTCTGTGATTCGATCCGGAGAGCCGACAAAGGAAGATACGATGTCAGCAGGTGAATCGCTCTGGATGGAAGATATGATGGAGGAGCCGCCATAGTGTTCGGAATGATATGACATGTTGGGTGGTTTTTGGCCCTTTACGAAGTGATATTAACGATGGTCTGGGTGGAGTATGAGGGCCTATGCGGTCGTATCTGCCTGTAGCAGACCAAGTTGGCCAAGACTGCAAAGAATAGGCAATTAGTTGGTCGCAAGCAAGTCGTTGCCGCGAGAGCATCGCGACTTGCCAGACTAGGAGGCCATCGAAACTTGGAGCCACTTACGTACGACACGGCGTGCGCTCTACTATTGGGCCATTGTCCATAAATCCTGCCAAGCTGTAGCCAAGGTCGAAGTCGTATATGCCAGCTTGTCGGTCAATGCTAGAAGCTAAAATGTGTCGGGGCCAGGCGATAGTGACGGACTTGGACGTACGTTGTATAGTAGTCGCCGTGTGTCGGGTGGACATAAAAAAGAAGCCAAATTTATTATCACGGTTATCTCAGAAAACCTGGGTCTCAGTACAGAGTACGAAGATCGTCTGTGTATCGAAGTCAAATGTACATACGAATGTCCGTATTTCCCTTGTTTTGTTTTCTGGATTAGACTGGAAGTATCAATACAAAGATCGCCAGAAGTGTAGTCCGTAGTGTACTAGGTTGGGGCAGTCCGAAGAAGGTATGATCTCGAAGGAACGGTAATAACAACACATGGTCGAAAGTATGAACGAGATATAAAAACTATAGACTAGCGTAACAATTAGAGGAAGAGCGGTATGCAGGAGTCGTGATGAAAGTCCGCAATCTATATAGATAACAATGTTCGAGAGTCCATCAAGAGTTCAAATAAAGTCCAACGGTATGTGGAGTTCGTAAAACGATTAGAAGGTCGAAGAGCATTACAGTCGGACTGAAGGAATGTCCGAAGATAGAATGTCCCAATGTCCGGAAAGGCAAAGAACGAACCGAATGCCCAAAATGTTCGTGCAAAACAGTCCATGTTGGTAGTGGTGATCAGTATGCAATAGTGTAGTGCATCCAACCTTTGTGATGAATGCTGCGATCCGGTGGCGCAAATTTTGCTGAGCAGATTATAGTCCCGATAATCTTTTTTGTACCTTGGCCACAGAGTACCCAAGTAATGGGTATCGTGTGCCAAGGGTAGTCATGGCATAGAGCAGGGAGCCAATTTCGTTGCGGATGTCAGTGCTGCTGACGATTGGCCAAGTGGTTTCAACAATGTTCAGTTCGCGAATCAAAGTGTCCACAGCACATGTCCAGCACGGCTAAGAAGGGTGAGTGAATCGTCACGAAGAACATATGTGGTGAACATACACCAAGAATTGGATCGAGGAAATCGTAGTCTGCTTCAGCAAGGTGTTTGACAATGGAGACGCAGCACCGTGCGGCCCGGAGGCACTTATCGTATGCAACGGGATCTTCATGTCCGAAGGGGTAATACAGGTGGATAATTGCAGCGTGAGCAAGCGTATGTATTGCAACGTAGGCGTGCTTATCGTCAGGCATAGTGGCGTCCAACTGATGGACAGGGATAAGCGTCGAGAGAAAACGCGCAATCGTATGTTCTAAAGTTTGAAAATCGTCCATGAACGCACTTGAAAGTGTTAAAGCTGCATAATCGTCAACAAAAGGTGGGGAGCTGGCATAATCAGGAAGCCTACGCTGGTCCCAATTCGATGATAATTGCTGGGCGTGGTAGAAGAGAGCCGATGCCTTAACCCTCAGAGCTAGTGGCGAGAAGCCGCCCCCAAGGTTCGAAAGCTGTCCGTTAAAGAAACTTCGTGTGGTGGAGAAGGAGTGGAGATCATCGATTTGACCCTGATCGGTACTTTAGTCACTGATCGCAGCCAGATCATTTAAGATCAGCTTACGGATTCGTATTCTTCCATGTCCTGCGGCCAAGGCATAACAATCGACAAACAGCCTTCGGGACCATCAGAAATGGTCACAGGCTTCTGTAATGCCGCAGACCAACATCGGTCGAGAACGAACACTTGCCAAAATGTTAGAACCCTCTCGCCTTGCTCGATAGCATCTTTGGCTGGCTCCAGCTTAGTGGGCGCCATAACCCCGGAAGATTCAAACATCGAGCGACGAGTCATTACTCCATGGAGTCCACATTGCATGGTTAGGGACGCAGCAGCAGCAGCATGGTAACTGCCCTCCAGTGCCCGGCCATTCGACAGAAAGTAGATGGACAGGAGACAGGACGTTTGGATGACGTCCATGATTCGGTTGTGGTATTGCAATGCATCGCTAAGCCCTTCGAGTGAGCGATTCAGGTAGTGTGACTCATGCTCGCTGAGTGGACCAGGTCGAGAAATGTAGCACGCCCAAAGAAAGACGGCGTTTGTAAGACAAGGGTGATGCTGCTCGCTCAGAGGCCTTGAGAATGACTCTCGTAGTCGGCCCATGTGAAGCCCTAGGAGGCACTGGTGGCGATGTGACGAGAAGATGTCGACCCTGCGAACAACTATCAGAGAACGAGAAGTCGCTATGGAACCAAGCTTACAGCATCTGGGCCAATTCCACCGTCGGCTGCTGCTCGATGTGAAAGGCATCGCTGAAAGGCGTAGGGGATGGGGAAGGCACGCCCTGGATCCAAGAGCTTTGGGGCGAGTTGGTAGCTATGACGAAGCTGGGTGAGAGCCGAGGACGGGCCTAGCACAGCCTGAACTTACCTGAAGGCGGGAAAGGTGAATGAGGCGCGGAAAATCCCGCACTTGCTGGTGAGCCGGCAACCGACGATGACGAACTCTCTGACCGGCAGTGGGTGTGAGGATCGTGCAACATCACGGAGGGTGTGGTGTATTCCGGATCTTCCAGCTCCCTTATCCGCTGCTCGAGACGCTCTATAGTCTCGCGTAATAGTTGTGTCCTTGTCTTGCCCTTTCCATCATCGTACTGACAACCATCTGGTTTCTTGGCTCGAACACATTGTTGGCAGGCAGGCTTGGCACCATCGCACCTCTACAAAGAGTTCAATATGATATGAAATAAGGATAGAGTTATAGCCATACCATCTTGCGTTTTCTAGTCAGAGCGTGTTTGAGCATGATCAGCTAGATCAGCGTAGTGGCGAGAGACTGAAAATACCTGCAACGAAGGCATGCCTTCCCTCGCTGTAGTGTGGGCGGCGGCGTGGCAGAGGTTTTACTGGCCATTATTGGAACAGTACTAAATATACACGAATGACAGTGAGTCTAAGGGAGAACTCTCAGTAAGGCCGACGGGTGGAAAGCGAGGGAGACTGACCGATTAACCGCGAAAGGGATCCCTGCAGAGACTAAAGGAGTTAACACAGACGAAGGAGGGCGGCCGCGACACCCTTAGGCATGAAGTGGAGAGTAGTAAGGCGGCACAACCGTAAGGGCCTGCAGCGACGGACGATACGATCAGAAATAATTTACTGGGAACATGGAGGAGTGTGTTCAAATACTTATGGGAGCCGGTCCTGCCGTTCTTCAAGGGATATGGACCTGATCAGACAAGCAGAACACGCGGTGCACCATTTCTGGCCAAGGACTTAACCGGGGAAAGATTGGGAACATTTGGACCCTGCCACTTATGGACTAACGAGATCTAACTATCGATTATTAGGTTTTCCATCATCCCTTTCACCAAGGAACCGGTTCAAAACTTGACTGCCACATCTGCACTTGAACAATGGAATTTGCCGGGTCATATTCACCCGGCCGTGCCACTGTAGGCAACTAACAAACAAACCGCGACGTCGGCTCTCTAACGGCGGTTTGTTTGGGTTTCATTTGAGTCGCTCATTGGCACACTTGGGGCAAGCTCTCACACCGGTCATGGCAAGCCGTGTGCTCTATTTGCAAGGGTACCCTGGGACATCTACATAACCTTTGTTCCCAGTTTGTAGTCCTCGCAGGCCATCAACACGAGCTAACCCATACCCCTTCGAACTCAAGCATGACATCAAATGGTGGTGATTCATCGCGCACAAGCTGAGACACGGCGGTCGCCTTCATATAGAGCAAGGTGCTACCATGTTTCATTTCTCTCACAACGCAGCTGTCGGATCTCACGTGTCAATCCGTAGGGATTAAGATGGGCCGGAAACTTGTGAAGATAATAGGCTGTGATGGTTCTTATCGATCCCACATCCAGGATCGTACGTACAATTCTTTAGTCGAAGAGACACCGTGACCTCAGGATGCTAATGCTGTGCTCTTCTACGCTTGCTTCAATTCGCGCGTTTCCTTCGGACTCTGACTCTCCATCAGAGAGCCTCGTGATCACTAGGACACTTGTTAAATTCTCCTCCCAGTCATACTTATCTGGGTATGACCCGACACTTTAGCGCATCATCTGTCGTCTGCAGACATAATCGGCACCGATGGCACTCATGTTTGCGTAGCAACGTCGATGTCAACTTGTCTGCACCCCAAGTTGTCAGCCAGCCGGACCTCCGCTCAAGTGACTACGAAATGCTGTGCTCCGTCGGTTTGGCTTTTTGATCAAAAGGCACGTCCGCAAAAACAAACAGGTGTTTGCCAAGAATTAACGGCATTTGGACAGCTGGGGCCTGAGAGAGTCTCGGACCTGACTGTGGCTGGTGAAACCAACTGTATCCGATTTGCTGCAATGGCAAGTTTCCGAGAGAACTTCCTTAACTTGGAATTGGATTTCGTTCAAGCCTCATGCTGAACATTGCCAGGCACACCGATTATCCCCATTTCAAGCAATTCCCTCTCCCGAAATATGGCATACCTGAACCGGGAGCGGGACACAAGGTAGTCATATGCTGTCCGACCATCGGGACAGATTGTCAATGGGTGCGTAACGCACTACGTAAGTCACTACCGTTACTTCCCCAGAATCAGTGTCAGGTTCAGTGGACTTGAATGGCGGAAAATTAATCCAACCGTGTTGAGCCGTGATCTCGCAAAAGCTGGCCAAGTACTAATTCGCGTTAGCAGGCTCGGATGGAAAGTCCTGGGAAGAGTTAACCTGAACGTGAAACCAGTTCAGTCCGAAGCGAATTATACACTTATAGAGTTCCCCGCGAACCAGCTTAAAAGTGCTGACGTTATGTCAGGTCCAGGTGATCGAGGCACAAGCAATGTTATGAACGAGGGGTCAAGGCCGTCAATCATTGTCACGAGGAACTTGGTGACTCAGGGCAACTCGGCGATCGACGTTTTGCTCGCCAGTACTCAGTTTCGTGACGCCAGTCTCAACCACTTTCGAATTGCGCCGAAACAAGCAATGTGGAGAATAAAGTATTCCGATTCAGAGGTTTCGAGGTCAGTTCAAAGGCGTAGTCATAACATACCTCGAGTGCGTGGCAAATAATTACACAAATACAAGACAAGTAACTTCAAAGTTCATAGCAGAGAATCCACCAATAATGCATTCAAAGCTCGCTTCAAAGCTTTCCTCTTTTGATCATCCAACTCCAGTTCCGGGGTACATCATATACGCAGCGCCTGAAACATTTCGTTCCCATTTTGATAGTAGTATGTACCTGTTCCCATCGCCGCCATCATACAAATCCCACACACCTTTAACACTGCCCTCTCGGCGGATCGTTGGTCACCGGCAGGAACAGCGAGTTCACTGTGCACTGCGATGGTCCCCACTGCCATATCGAGGATGGATGTATCTCCTCCAAAAACGATTTTGCATCGTGCTACCGATGTGTGCGGATGGTATGCACGTGGCAATCTGTTGCAATCTGTCATCGGAAGTGTACGAGGCATTTGCTTTCCCGCTTTGCATCAACTCCCGATGATTTTTTCGAGTTGTGGCCTCGGGAAATGAGAAGCATAGGATTGCTGTGACTTCACCACCACGGACCGACTGCGAAAACTTGATGGTGCCAAACATAAAGGGAACTAATAATATCGTTCGGAAGCGAAAGATGTGAAGGTCTGATAGATCACCAGAGTTTACCAGTTCTCCTTGCAGGCACCTCTAAAGCTTAGAGGTCAGTATTTTTATTCCATCGGTAATCGTTCTGATCTCGCATACACATTTGTCAGTCCACGGAACGAATGAGGCAAATCGCAAAGCGCCAGCAAGCAACCTCTCGGAGCCGACCGCTGAACGACCGATGACGGTCGTCATCCACTTTCCACTGGAAACCTCCGGAAACCCTCGCTTAGTTGTCATGTGGACTACGACAGCTCGGTGCCCATTCGTGATATCTGGTGGTTTCGAATTGGCATGCGTCCCACGGATGCTCGGTCCCACCGAGACACGGGTAGTGGGAGCAACCAACCCACTATTCGTCACAGTCCAACTTCGTTTTCCCTTCAGTTCAATCGCTGGCTGCACCGCCCTCGCGGCCGTTCACTACGTCGCAACCGCAACCGCTAGCTTTCTCTTCGTACCTGACGGCGAATCCTTTGAGGAACCTCAAT
Source organism: Chalciporus aff. trinitensis (assembly GCA_038089015.1). NCBI lineage: Eukaryota > Fungi > Basidiomycota > Agaricomycetes > Boletales > Boletaceae > Chalciporus > Chalciporus aff. trinitensis. The sequence continues at coordinate 12,660 of JBBPJZ010000045.1, forward strand.
CTGATGGAAATCTATTTTAGCAGCTCCCATTGACGTTTTCATGCAGGGAACCTTATGAGCATGGGAGCGCACTGTTCCATGTTGTTCTGGGCCATCACACACAGCCTGACATGTGTTCAAAATGTCGAGATCGCGACTGGGTGGGTCCGAGCGGAGGCCGCCCTCACTTTGTAGAGCGGCGGCCTGTTACGAGCACCAGGACATAGCTCTTGGCATCGTCACTTGCGCCCAACCCTCAAATGACTCAAATACGCTTGAGGCGCATCGATCCGCCTGAGGTCCTGATATGCCAAACCCCCACACATCTGAAGCCAGCGGCACAAGTATCAACCCAGACAATCATTCAAGGACGGTTAGTAATCGCTGCCGGACTGTCGAGTCGCATCGGATCGCGAAGCGTTGCGCTCACACGACTCGCGAATTGTACGCCGCTCTCACTTCTAAGCTACTGATGTCTTTTGCAGCGGGCCCTGATATTGGGATGTCGGGCAACGCGCGGCATCCACCCGCTATGTAACCACGTTGTGACTCCTATTCTCCCTCGGCCTGACGTCTTCCAGCGTCTGTTCTTGTCTTGCTCGTCTGTAGGGGTCTCGCCACCCTCCTGGTGCGTCATTACGCTTTTCGAGAACTGCCTCCTTTAGCTTGCCTGACAGTGCTTCTGATATTCCCATCGGTTCGAAGCCATCACAGCATTGACAGAGGCTGACATCCGACGTCGTTTGTGTGGCAGTACCTAATTTCAATACCATATGGTATGTGGGCTGACGTATGCGATCGCAAGTACTGAGACTTACTTAATTTAATGCCAACTCCATCCCAGACTTTGGTGATGTGTACCCTTCTGACTCACACCATATAATCGAGTGGTAATGAATGATCCAATAAGCTAACTTGAATGTACATTCATGACATTGCCTAGACATTCCTTAGTCTTTCCCTCCAAACTCCACTGGGCTCCACTCTACACACTCGTCTATCTCATTTCACGGATCACGGTCATCGCTGACCGTTTTTTTCGTGAAACTTCAATCACATGTCAAACTTTGATCGTCATGGTTGACTCGACTTGGATGAGCGATTGCCATCGCCAACGGTCATCAAGACAATCACTCAACATCGCACTCTTTGATTGCTGAACGAGGAGGTCCAAGAGGCGGTGAGCAGTACAGACGCCGGAGTTCACCTTTATTCGCCGTAGTCGTTTGCAACAGATGGTGGGATTTCGACATAAGGCTTTTCTAGACAAGGTGACCCAGGGTGACCCCTGGCAACATTTACGATACAGCATTCAAGCTCAAGTGTCACTTATCCTGAAGGATAAATCAGCCTGGGATTCTGTGGGTCTGCGACTCCGTGCTACTTATCACATTTCCTGCCACCTTGTGGAGCTCCTTCACGGCTTGTATATTGCATTCGCAGACGACGCCAGGAGATGTCCGCGCTTCGTACTCCCTAGGACGAACAGTTCAGTCATGTTATGAGAATCGAGCCGTACACGACGATGATATGGCCAGCACAAGCAAATTCGAAGAGAGGTGCGGTCTCGATGGTCCCTCCCACACCTTCCATCTGTCTGTTTAGTAAGTGCACTCAATGAATGCCGGGATCGCGTAGAACGAAGACGATGTACCGAACTGAGCGTCGACCTGCTCCTAGCAGTACGGCATTTCCTCTCCAATTTTAATAGGAACATCAACGCTCGAGTCCAACACGTGGAGCATAAACCCTCGATTCGTCTCCTCGTCGTCGCGCGGACTGGCCTATTGGTGGACGGTATATCCTTTGTCGTGTGCTATCTCGCATGCATATCTGGAAAGCCAGCGGAATAGATGTTGGAGAATACTTCGACCAGAGGCTGTCAGCATGGCTTCAACAAAGTTTGGTTAGGCAGCCCTCTTATGATGCTCGGCCGGGGCGGTATTGGGTATGTCGAGGCAGCTGCGAGACTCCCTGACAGTGCCAGAAAATATAAGTTGAAGTAGAATTGAAGCTGATACTAGTACGTAGTTGAGTCACGGATTTACAGTATACCATTGGATTGTCTGTGTCGCAGACTCGGAAGCTATCTAACTTAGCTTGGCGCTGAACCAACACCAACACGCAACTGGTACTACTACTACTACTACCGGTACACGCGCATTTTTCGTCCGTCCTAAGCTCACAGTTCACAATCTCCTCAGCTGTGGCCTGGGTAGTATCCATGCTTGTTACGAGGTCGGTTGGCACGACTTTTGAAACAAAACGCACTCGATCGTCGTGACGGATTAACAGCGAGGGTCTCCACCCAAACTTCTGGACAACCAAAAGCAACCCGAGCTGTGTATTTATGGACTTGGCTCCTGACCGGCCTGACCCCGGGACGGCCTAGACTCGTCGCCTCGAGACAAAGCATGCCCAAAAGGGTCGACGATAACAATAATGTCTCCACAAACTGACCACTGCGTTCTCTCTCTTGCTTATCTGCGGGTGGTATATTTACCGGAACCACGACTCTTTGCCACCCTCATCACATCCCTCAGCCCTTGGGGTCATCAGTTCAAATTTTTCACCAGTTGCCCATCACGACGCTTCTCCAATACCCAATGAAATCCCTCCAGGACATCACAAACATTCTTCCCCACCCTCCCGGTCGCCAATCTCTCCGTGAACGTTGCCAAGTAAATCTCACTATCCAAACCCCATCGCACAACCAATTTCTCAAGGCTTTGTCCTGCGACTACCTTTTCCAAGCCCCCAAGCCTTACAGCCGGGCGGATTGCAACGCCTCACGCGAGGACCATGCCACCGCCACTCAGTCGGATGAGACAGAAGACAAGCACGAGGATGATATTGAAGACGACTATGAATTATTCTATACACCTTACGCATCTCCGACCGATTTCCCTCCTGATAACGGCCACCTCTGGAATCCTATCGACGGATTATATCTCGCGTTCGCGAACGACGATCGGGAGGTTGCCATGCTACATTCACAGGAGGACGAACCATTTACTCACCTCGTGAAGATCGCATACGTGCCCGAGGTTAATGCCCCAGTCGGTGTAAGAGAAGTAGAAGAAAAACGCGGAGGCGGTAGCAAGCCGCATATCCTTTCCCTCTCTTGCCCAGCCCGCGACATTAGGAGCAGCAGTATACAACAAAGGGAACGGACGGCACTAAGCCCCGCACAGCTTCGCGCAGCACGAGACTTCCTCTCACTTCTTCTCCCTTACCGGTGCGCCAAAACCCCGGTCCATATGCGAGCCATTTTCCAAGAGCAGGTCCCCCCCGTGCCCGACACCTCGGAAGACTCAGGACCTGTCCGCCTGCTCATCATCGCGCCGAATGGCTGTTTGATAGACATCATGTCCATCGTAATGTGCTATCTTGCGTTTACGTCTGGGAAACCTACGGACGTAGTCACCGCACATGTCAGCGAGATGGCAGATCGTGATGATGTTTGGTTGGGTGATCCTTGCACGATGCTGGGGCTTGATGGAATCGAGTACGTGGAGACGATGGCAAGGTTCTCGTAGAAGCAGAATGTTGTGTGTCACCTATGGTTCCAATCATGCTCTAAATTTGTTACATTAGTTTACTGCGTACAATATTAATGTCCGAGACAACTTTCCCTCGAATGATACTTTGTACCGAGCGGATTGCCCTGCGGTGAAAGACACGAGTGCGTGCACCTATCTACGCTCCCATCCGGGTCGTCAAGGATTGATGTGATCTCAGGTTGAGATGAGGTATCGTTAGAATGGTTATTGTCCATATTGTCTCAGCGTAGAAACAACGAAGAAGACAAGGAGCCTCGACTCGGAATTCGGGGGAATTGACGCTGGCTTGCATATGATGGACAAGCTGAAACTCAGACATAGTCACGTCGCTTCAGTGATTTCAACGACCAGATGGTCCATCCAATCAATCGCGACACAAATTTTTGTATCGCTATGCGTCGTCACGGTCTGACCCCTGTACTTTCCTGTTTTGCAGAAGGCACTGTTCTTGCGATCGCTGAATCTGGGAAGAGTCGTCATGAGCCTGCACAGCACGCTGCAGCTGAGCGCTCACCCTCAAATTCCTCGCTCTCAGCCACGTCCGGGACCAGATTTGTCCATACTTCGTAGGCTACCATGAGTTCATTGCTGTCACAGGCCGGGGAAAAGTAGGCGTTACATGTTTGCCTTAGTTTTTGCTTTGACACCAGAATCCCTCACGACAGGCTATTCAACGTCGCTCTCTTTGGCGTTACTGGCTGCGGAAAGAGCTCCATCATCAACCTTCTTGCTGGAGAACCGGTGGCCAAAGTGTCGACCGGGGTCGAGCCTTGCACCAAGCAAGCTGGATGGTATCCGATCACCCTGGGGACGAAGAAATTTCGGCTTTGGGATACGATGGGTTTTAACCCCCCCCCCCGAGATGGTGGAAGCTGATTCCGTCTCACCTTACGAACAAGCACACTCTGTCTTGCGACATGTACGAGGGGGTGTTGACCTCATTTTGCTCTGTGCGCGTCAGGACACAATCAACGCAACTCTTCGCGATCTCTACTGGTTGTTGAACGATCTCTTCTTTCGTGGCCACGTCCAACTGGCCCTCGTCCTGACCCATTTTGATGAGATCAATGGGGAGGATTGGTGGAAGCGAAACAAGAAAGCAGTTGCCGAAAGATGCGGCATGCCGACTGGATCCCCAGCCTTCCTCCATGCTTGCATCACCACAGTTCCTGGCGACCATCTCGCTCAGTCCAGACGAACATTAACCTCCCTCTTGGAAAATCATGCCATCATTCCACACCTCCTGCAACCCAACGACACATGGGGCAGGGCCTCCGAGAAGACCTTCAAGACGCTGCGTGAACAGTTAACAGCGAAATTCAAGCTAGATGATTGGCATAGTACGCGGTTGGTGAATATATTAACATTGCCCCCCCCAAATGACAAGTAAGTAAGGCACGTCAGCCCTATCAGCCTCGGATTGGATCGACTTTAACTGCTTACCTCCCCAGGGTCTTCAACGTTGTATTGTTCGAAGCTTCTGGGAGCGGGAAAAGTTCAATCATCAATCTTCTGTCTGGGAAGTTTGTCGCAGAAACATCCGGTGATGCCTTCCGCAGCACTGAGCGACCTCGATGGTATCAGATCTCGCATGGGACGAAAACATTTCGACTCTGGGATACGGTGGGCTTCGGCCAGCTGGCAGAACAGAGTGCACATTCCCTTTCCCCCTATGAACAAGCATATTCCGTCTTGCGGAACATACGGGGTGGCGTAGACCTTATCTTGCTATGCTCCCGAAAAGACACTATCGACACATCTCTTCGCGATCTTTACCAGTTGCTGAACGATTTCTTCTTCCGTGGCCGGGCTCCGGTTGCCCTCATACTGACTCACTTCACTAAAAACGAAGGAGATGGATGGTGGCAACAAAACAAGCAGGTCATCTCCAAGAGATGTGACATCCCGGCTGAATCGCCAGGCTTCCCGCATGCATGTATCACCGCGGTTCAGAACAACGACTCCGCTAGATCCAAGGAAACGCTGTTCACGCTTTTGGACACTCATGCCATCGCCCTTTGCCCACTACAACTCGATCTTTCAACACCCACGGCCACTGCGCAAGCTTCCGCACAGTTAGCGAACAAGATCAGGTTAGACCCCCAGGTGTCTATGAAGTTGGTGGGCAGATTCAAGTCGTTACAGCGCCCTTTCAACGTCATCCTGTTCGGGGACTCGGGCTCTGGAAAGAGCTCGATCGTCAATCTCATCGGTGGGCATCCCAAAGCAGAAGTTAGCCATGACTTTCACAGCGGTACGCTTCATTACAGCGCTCATGAGGTTTACACCCCATCGCGTCAGCTGCAAATCTGGGATACTGTGGGCTTCAATGGGATCTTCGAAACCCCAGACATCGCGACAGACGCTATGAAGAATGCAATTAACCTTGTTCGTCATCTGCGGCGGGCGGGTGGCATTGACCTACTCGTCTTCTGCAGACCAGGCCGTGCCACACGACTCGCTAGCTCAGAACAAAGCAGCCTCAAACTTTTTTACGAGATCCTTGGCGGCCGCCGGGTTCCGCTTGCCTTCGTGATTACTCACCTTGACGATCCACGGGAGAGGGAGAGCTGGTGGAGCGGGAAGGGGGAGAAGCTCCTTAGAGCTTCCGGGTTAAAACTGGTGGATTCAAGCTGTCCGTATGCATGTATCACGGCCAGTGAAGCGTCACGGGATGCCGAGGCTAGAGAACTGTCCAAAGCGCTGACGTTGACCATGCTTGAGGATGCCATTCCTTTTGGTGATGCTTTCACAAACGAAGAACAGCCCTGGATTGCATCATTCTTGAAGGGGGTCGTGGATTTGTTCATGGCTAAAGGCCTTGCGAAGAGATGGACTGTCAGGACTGTCAAGAAGGAGTGTGGCTTGTCGGAGGAGCAGGCCAGAATGGTCATTGAATGCCTCAATGAGAAAAGTATGGTTCCTATCCCTCGCAAGCTGGTATTTTTACTGATGGCTCATGTTGAGGATGACGACCATTCCGAGATTTGTCTGGATGACTTGAAGACTTGCATCGATGATCAGTTTCTGAAGGTGTAGCTTAGCTACAGCTTTGTGTTAACAAAAAGGCTTGTTGCGTTTGTCTCGCACCCAGTATATTGTTTCGCCTATTTTTCACTTGTTCTGTGTCCGGGCACTTTTGTGTACTAGTAATGCATAGGATCTGTATTCGTTTATATGCACTACATGCGCATTTAGCATCCGTGCCACGTCGAAGGGAACTCACGAAGCAAACGGGGACCCCACTTCTAGAACAGATTGCTCAGTTCTAATGCACCATCCAACGCTCCAAAGTTCAACACTTGCTGCCACTCTCGGTGAGCACGCCGCGAAGCTGATAATGCCGGTGTTTATAACTTACAGAGAAAGGACTGTATGATAAAGTACCAATGAATGAATCATTCTGCCACATCTTGAATCAGCAGCAGTGTGAGACACATCACATGCAATCAGAGGAGCACATGTGAGGTACATCACCCGGTGCACCGCCATCATATCATAAAACAAATTGCAAAGCTACCTACAGTGATATTCCTCCGATGAATGTTCTCGACCTGCCCCATGGGAAATTAGATAATCATCGAGACTCGACAGCAGTAAAAAAATACCATGATAGTCACGTGTTTCCGATTTCTCTGATGCACCCCACGAGATTCCGATTCGGGGCTACGTTGAAGAAAGTTTCGACAGGTTGTACGACGCAACGCCCATCGCAAAACACGCACGCACAGTTACTATGTATCCTCCCTCGAAGTGAGATTCAATGTGTCCCTACAATCCATATTGCATCCCCACGGATGTAGGTAGCATCACCGGAATAGGATAAAAAAACGCAGTGCGTAATTAGCCATGTCCCGGTGAGAGCCACTGGCACCTGCCAGATTTGGAGAACATTGTGCCAATATTAGCAGCTGTTATGGACGTTCATGTGAAGCAATAACAAGTTGAAATCAAGGGTTGAATCAGGATCTATTGATCGCCCTGCAGGCATGACGAACAAAACTGAAAGTTCCCATCCAAAGATACCAGTGCCTTCTCCCAGTGCCAGGGTCGCAGTAGTACTAGTTGTCTATACTTATTGTCTCGGCGTAGAAACAACATAGAAGCCAAGAGGCTTCGAATTTGGAGGAATTGACGTCATGAGTGACAAGCTGAAACTCGCAGATGCGGTCAGGTCAACTTGCCGCAGTGATGACTTGGTTTCAACGACCAAATGATCCAGCCAGCCAACCGCGACAGAAAGGTGAGTTGGTTGAGCATCACTCCGTCGGATCATCCCAGCCACTTGCATTCTTCATTCACTGTGTTTTCCGAGTCACATCAAGTATCTTCAGTCAAATATCAATCTTTGATCCCAAATCTCTTGCAATTCCTGTTCCTGTCAATTCAAACCGGGGTCATACGATACCGTCGAGGCCTTCACCCACTTACCTCTCTCAAATGGCCATGTGTCCCTCGAAGAATCATTGGTCTACGCTGACCCATTGAAGCGAGACGACCAAAATGTCGCATTGGCACCAATACGGTGAAATAGGTACGCATACACGGACCCTATCTCCACTTCGATGACACTCTCGCTGGCTCCATCCCCCCAAATGCTCATCCTACGAGGCACCGAACGTGCGAAGAAGCCCCCCAATACACTCTCGGTGTTGACAGTCGACAGCTCAAGAACCACGCATCGGGTAACAGAGTGAACGGGTTGAACGAGGATACGCGGCGTTGACGATGTTGGGGGAGGTGGGGGAGGAGGCGGTAGGAATTACCAACAAGACCACGATTTGACTAATTGTGCCAATGAAAACAACAAGACGAGCAGCAAGGCACACTATGCCCACCACCCAACGCTATTCACCGGGTTTTGATTACATGATCAGGATCATAACTCCCATTCCATTGCGTCAAGGAGACCCGTGAACATTCCACACGCTGTGCTTGTACAGGACGAGGACAGAGGTGGTCATGTTTGTTCAGCACGATCAGCCCAGTAGGATGTGGTAGTCTGCAAGACATCATGTTTTACCTCAAGGCTTCTTGGCCTTGCGTCCTCCATGCGTCCATTTGGTATTGTCTAATACCCGTACTATCCTGTGTAGCTAGAACCGGCGGTTGCAACAAAGAAGGCACTGCAAAGTTTTACGAGCGCAGTAGTCCTTGCAGAATCCACGAAGAGTGGTTACGAAGCACAGCAAGCGCCTGCTGAGCGTCACGTTCAAATTCCTCACTCACAACCACGTCCAGGACCAGATCTGTCCGTACTTCATAGGCTACCATGAGTTCATTGCCGTCGCAGACTGGGGACTCAAAGTAGGCGTTACATGTTTGCCTTAGTTTTTGCTTTGACACCAAAATCCCTCACGACAGGCTATTCAACGTCGTTCTCTTTGGCGTTACTGGCTGCGGAAAGAGCTCCATCATCAACCTTCTTGCTGGAGAACCGGTGGCCAAAGTGTCCGCGGGGGTCGAGCCTTGCACCAAGCAAGCTGGATGGTATCCGATCACCCTGGGGACGAAGAAATTTCGGCTTTGGGATACAATGGGTTTCAATCCTCCCAAAGCGGCGGAAGCAGATCCTATCTCACCTTACGAACAAGCACACTCTATCTTGCGACATGTACGAGGGGGTGTTGACCTCATTTTGCTCTGTGCGCGTCAGGATACAATCAACGCACCTCTTCGCGATCTCTACTGGTTGTTGAACGATCTCTTCTTTGGTGGCCACGTCCAACTGGCCCTCGTCCTGACCCATTTTGATGAGACCAATGGAGAGGAGTGGTGGCGGCGAAATCAGAAGAGGGTAGCCGAAAAATGTGGCATGCCGACCAAATCCTCAGCTTTCCTCCACGTTTGCATCACCACAGACAAGGACAACCCTCTCGCGGCGGGATCCAAACGAAAGTTAATTTCCCTCCTGGAAACCCACGCCATCTCCCCACATCCCCTGCAACTCAACCTCTTTTTGGGCAAGGCTACCGAGGAATCCTTCGCGGGGCTCCGTAAAGAGTTAGCCACAAAATTCAAATTAGATGAGTGGCATAGTACGAGGCTGGTGAATGCATTAACATTGCCCTCCATCAGTGACAAGTAAGTATGACCCATCAGCGATGCCAGCTTCGGATCGGATCGGCTTTGACTGCTTACCCCTTCAGAATCTTCAATATTGTGTTATTTGGAGCTTCTGGAAGCGGAAAAAGCTCAGTTATCAATCTTCTCTCAGGGGAATCGGTGGCACAGACATCCAATGGGCTCGAACGTACCACTGAGCGACCTCGATGGTATCTGATCCCGCATGGGGAGAAGGAATTTCGACTGTGGGATACAGTGGGTTTCGGCGAGCTTGCTCAGCAGAGGGAAAGCCCTCGCCAGGTTTGCCCATATCAACAAGCATTCTCCGTCTTGCAGAGCATATGCGGCGGTGTTGACCTCATCTTGCTCTGTTCCAGAAAAGACGCTATCAATACGTCTCTTCGCGATCTTTACTGGTTGCTAAACGATTTCTTCTTTGGTTGTCGGGCTCCGATCGCCCTCGTCCTAACTCATTGTGATGAAATCGACTCAGGTGGAGATAAATGGTGGCAAGAAAACAAGCAGCGCATCTCCACCAGATGTGCAATTCCAACTGAATCACCGGGCTTCCTGCATGCTTGTATCACCACAGTTCAAAGCAACCCTTCTCTGTCCAAAAGCATGCTGATGACCCTCTTAAAAACTCACGCAGTCGCTCTTCACCCCTTACAACTCGATCTTTCGACGCCCACGGCCATTGCGCAAGCATCCGAAAGGTTGTCTAACAAGGTCAAGTTGGACCCTCAGGAGGCTACGAAGTTGGTGGGCACCTTCAAGTTGTTACAACGCCCTTTCAACGTCATCCTGTTTGGGGATACGGGCTCCGGAAAGAGCTCGGTCGTCAATCTCATCGGCGGGCATCCGAAAGCAGACGTTTACCACGACTTTCAAAGTGGGACGCTACATTACCGGCCTCATGAAGTTTACACACCCTCGCGTCAGCTGCGAATCTGGGATACTGTGGGTTTCGGTGGAACCTTCAAAAGCGAAGACATCGCGAGCACCGCTGTGCGGAATGGAGTTAACTTGGTTCGTCATTTGCGGCAGGCGGGTGGTATCGACCTACTCGTCTTCTGCCGATCGGCCGCCAACCCACGGCTTATCAACTCTGAACTGAACAACCTCAAGCTCTTCTACGAAGTCCTTGGCAAGCGTCAGGTTCCACTTGCCTTCGTCATTACCCACCTTGACACTTTGGACCAAATGGAGAAGTGGTGGAGAGAGAAAGGGGAGAAGCTCCTCAGAGCATTGGGGTTAATGGTGGATTGTCCTCATGCATGCATCACGGCCAGTGAAGCATCGCAGGACGACGTCAGAGAAAGGTCAAAAGTGCTGATCATGAACATGCTTGAGGAGACTATTCCTCTCAGTGATGGTTTCACAGACGAGGAACAGACCTGGATTACGTCGTTCTTGAAAGGGCTCGTGGATTTGTTTATGCTTCAAATTTTGGCGAAGAAATGGACCATCAAGACTCTCAGGAAGCGGTGTGGCTTGTCGGAGGAGCTGGCCAAAAGTGTGATGGAATACATCAATGAGAAAAGTGCGGATCATATCTCTTCCATGTTGGTATTCTTACTGATGATCCGTGTGGAGAATGACAACGTTTTCGGAGCCATGACTGGAAAACATGGATCACATCAATGCTCAGTTTTCTGAACGTGTAGCTTACCTTCGTTTTTGCAAAAAGGCTTGTGTTGTCTCGCAGCTAGTACTAGTATATTGCTCCTCCTTCCTTCCCCTCGTCTGAACTTAGCCCTTTGTCCCAGCACTGATCCTTTTAGTTTTGATCTTTGTGTACCAGTAATATAAGGATCTGGTTTCACGCGAACGCTCTACACACGCATTTAGGATCTGTTCCACGTCGAAGGGGACCCACCAAGCAAAGGAGGGTTGTGCATGATTACAGGAATGCGAGATGAATGATCCAAAAAAGCATTCCTGATGGACCCCGGGAAAGAGTGCTCAGGTCGCGATGAACTCCATTCGGATCTTCAGCGAACAACATAAAACGTCCAGGAAAGCACATAATGCGAAATATACTCCGTGCATCGTGCTTCACGAAGGGCAAGAACAAAAAGAAAGGAGTTAGCTTCAATTGCACCCTTGATCCGATACGTTAGTGCGCTATAGGCAATGTCCACAAGCCGTTTTTGAGGTAACACACCCCGCTGCTTCTAGCACAGTTCGCCCAGATCCAAAGCATCATCCAACATTCCGAATTCAACACTTGCTGCCGCTCTCGGTGAGCGCCACCTGAGGTTCCTCTTCAATTGTATCCTCTGTGCTTTCTCCCTCGTTCCATCCCACTTCCGCAAACACGATGTCGCCACCAGCAATACTCGATGCCACGCCTCGATCTGAGAACGATGGTAAACCGAATCCACTGTCAAGCTGACTCCCATGTCGCCATTGAAGATCACGAGCATACAGCGCACGAACGTTGATGATGAATCGAGGGGTCAATATGAAGATCGGCACGAAGCAGATGATGTACAATGCCGTTTCTCCCCATCCTCGCGTTGAGAGTAAACCCGCTACGCCGAGCAAACTGTAGAAGTACATGAGGGCGTTTCTAGAAATAAATCAGGTCAGTTCGCCCCAGTTTGCGGGTGGTGATGAGGAGAGGTAGACGGACAGAGACATACGCAAAAAAGTATATAATACCTTCTCTAGCGAGAAGGTTCATGTATTGGTTGATCTGCCACTGCTTCGAGACCCTGTACATTTGGAAGGACTGCCTCGCAAATTGGATGATAACTAGAGTACACATCCCGACGCCAAGGACTATTTGGAGAACAGTGAGAGTTATGACGAGAGGAAGAGGAACCAGCGCAGCTTCCTCAATACAGATTGAGAAATCTACCAGTTGAACGACGGTCACTTCATCCCAGGGGGTGTGAGGCCAGGTAAATGACATCTCGGGGGCTCACGTACTCGGAACATATTTTGGAATGCTGGTCATAACGTTGACAGCACCGAAAAAAATCACGTTTGCAACATAGAGAAAAAGAAGACTTCCAAAAATCAGCTTCGAACGATTGTAAATGGCGTATACACGTAGAATCATCGCCACTGTGATAGATTAATTCATGACTGCAATTGAGGTTACGATGAACTCACAGTCTGCAGCATGAAAACAAACGAATTCGGACCATTGCGCCGCAATGTAGAGTATATGACCTTTAACATACTCTTTAAGAATCGGACTGGGAGGGCATGATACAATCAACGTACAACTGTTCGACGGATATCAGCTACGTGCATATCAGAGTCGAAAACGTGATGTGTACTCACGTCTGTGGTGTGATGTCCTCGCTAGTTGGTAACGACGATAAGAAGTGCAAGATAATCTCACGTTGGCAGGACCAGGTAGAAGGGAAGATCCAACTTTCGGTATATAATGTCAGCTTCGATTCTTGGAAGCCTTTGGCAGCACATACTGAGTACCTGCACCCTGTCATCACGTTAGCCGCAATTATATGTTCTGAAGGGCATAGACCCACACAATAGAAAACGCGCCACAATAACGGACCTATCATGATGACATGAATTGATAGCCACTTACGAACCAGTGTCCTACAACCAATACTCACGAGGATGTACAGCAATGATACAAAGGACCGGGGTTGGCTCTTCCCAACAGCCCGAAATCAGCATGTGGACAGTTGAGCTATCGTCCACTGACCCAAATATATTTTGTCTATACGGTATGTTAGCCAGTGCAATGGATTCAGGGGTATCGAAAAGTACCTCGTGTGGAAATAGGAGTACTGGTCATATCAATAATATTTGTGGAGTTACCGTGACGTAGGTGAGTTACCACTCACCGTAGTCGTATATGACAGCAGTTACAGTGATCACTGTGTGAGCCCGTAAGAGTCAAGCTTGGCAGCGGAGTGATGATCGTACGGGTTCCATAGTCGTTCACTTGCGGAGCCGCAACGGCCGACACCAGGGCAGACATGGCGGAAGTGCTACCAACACCCAACTGGAAAAAAAGCAGGCGAAGATAAGACAAGAACAAGAATGCGCCAAGCGGGTGCAGTCCAGGGTCTAAGAAGGAGAGCTGGAAAGACATTGATGATGCTGGTGTTTATAACTCGCAGACAAGGGCTATAGCGTGTGATAAAGTACCAGTGAATGGGTCATCCTGTAACAGTTGGAATCAGCGCATCACCGGAATGGGGTCGAAACACAGCGCGTTTTCCATGTTCCAGTGAGAGCTGCCTGGACTGGTCGTCCGGAGAGAACCCTGGGTCAATGTTAGAAGCTGTTATGGACGTTCGTGTGAAGCAGTGACAAGCTGAAACCAGGGGTTGGACCAGGCTCGACTGATCGTCTTGGTGACGCGACAGACGAAACTGAAAGTTCCCATCCAGAGATGCCAGTACTAGCGTCTTCCTGGGTCGCAGTATATTTACTGGGGCGATGTAGCCTGTCAGTGAAAAGTCACGAAGCATACCCATACCGCCGTGTCGAGAAAAGCCGGGAGCAATTCATAGGTAATTTTGCGGCGATTCACTGGCATGTAAGATGATCGGGCTCCTGCCAGTGAGGAACGAGCATGAGTGTGCTAAGTATGTACGCGGCGTCGGTCGAGGTTCATTTTCCCATTGGACCCCACCGGGCCGAGGCCCGACTCGGACTAAGCAGCTTTCGCCACAAAGATCTTTATGTCAAGAGGTTGGCGCTCAATTGCATCATCCGATTCTGAGTCGTACTGCCGTACGGGGAGAGGACGACCACTGGTAGTATTGCACCGACAGCGAGGTGAGAGATCTGGTTTTTTGGCCTACGTCGCACTACCTTACTTTGTCCAGGTTCTCCTATTTTTACCACGATCCATGACCACTAACGTACAACATCTGAGTCCAACATCCAGGAAATGCATAATGTGAGTTCTACTTCAAAAAGAATACATAAAAACCAAGGGAGGCATACTAGGGGAAAAGAAGAGCGCAGACAAGCATAGACCATAAAGCATACGAGTCCCAAGCATAAAATCAACCCATCAAAAGGCACTCCCGTGTGACAACCTTCCTCTACCCGACTCCACGATCGGGAACAACGACCCAAGATTCAAGTTAAACCCTGCCAGAGGCGCAAAGCCCTGAGATACTCCATAGACTTTCAACACCTCTTCGACCGGGTCCACCCACCCCCACTTGCTCAAGAGGTACCACAGCACCAACAAGGGTACCCCTAGGGTGATTAACATGAACACCAGGCCCTACCGCGCCAGCCCAGGATCAGCAACCAAGCACACGGCTCGCAAACGCGAACACAAGCACTCACCGCCCCGACGTATCCAAACCTATCTACAATTCTTCCAAACGTCGCCTCGTTCGCTATATCAATAAAGTTGCTGTATGCGCAAATGGTAGCGACGCGTACGTCGCGCATGAGTACGATGCCCGGTGTGGGCGCTGGTTCTGCGTGAACGTAAGTGGAAGGCCCGAGGAACAAGGTTGGGTGGGACGTACCGTAGAGCTTAACAGTCCCACTCGAGTCTGTAAGGACCTGAATCGCCAGGGGCGACAAAAAGTGTGGATTGGAAGCTTTGAATGTTGTCCTCCTACTCGGATCAATAGGCTACCACCAACGATCCATCAATCAAAACTCAGACTCTTCCTCGCAAGCAGTCCCGGGGGCCCGGCATACCTTACAATCCCTAAGCCTCCACTTGTTCTTGATCCGTAACAAGGATAGCCGACCCGACTTTTCGAGCTTGATATCCCCTACGAGCGCACTATACCGCATACAAAACTCGTCTTCATCACAGCCCTCTTTCCAACCCAAATAAACCTGTACCCGGACGTGTCTACGAGTCCCCACCCAGTGAATGAGTGAGTTGGCATGTGAAGAAGGGAAGGGGAGAACGCACCCCTCAGGAGGTACAGACGGAAGCGCCTTGATAACCCGCCACATCCCATTCAAGTGCTCTTGAGGCGACTTAACGAAGAGCGTGGTGAACATTTCGGACCAGGTGACTACTCTTTTGGTCACTGTGGATTCGGAGATGGAGGCGATGACGCCGCCACCACTGGTGTTACCCCGGGCTCGAGCCATGGTACTATCTGTTCGAGAAGAAAAGGTGAGCGAGTCGGCCGGAGGAGAGACCTACCAGTGCCGGTTGGATTCTGGGAGCACGGTTCCCTGCATGCGTACGGGTGTGCTTATATATAAGCGCTACATTGCTATCATCTCTGTGGCGGAGGCTGAGAGCATGACAACAACAGTAATTCAGCTTGGAGGCTCCGAGTCGACGCACCTTCATCCCACTGCAGCTGCTCAAGTATAACGTGCACATTAGAAACGTTTCCTAGACGTCATTGTTTTGCAAAAACAAAGTCATCATAGTAACCTTACCAAGCTTAAGATGGTGGAACGGAAGATCAACGTGGTCAAGTTCCACCATTGTACTTTGTTTGGTAGCACCTCACAAGCACTGAGTCTCAATCCACCACAGTTATGAACAACCTGTCGTATTAATGATCCTAACCACATTCTAACTTTTCACCGAGAATCGGGAGGGTATTCAAAACACACGTAAAAATATCAACACAAAGTCAGTTTGTCTGCATAAGTCCATGAAAACGAGCCCACGTAAAAAATGGGCCCCAAATATCCAATAACAACCTGTAAATATGACCGAGCGAGCAACGAGCAAAGAGTGACGGGATTGAAAAAACGTGACGCAGGACTAGTGATATATATAGGTTGTGCTGCGGATGGAAAGCGATGTCATGGTGAATCGGCATGAGTCGGGATGGGCGGAGGACGTGATAAATGGGGGAAAGCGGGGTAGAGATAATCCAGACCTGGGGAGGGAATAGGCTGGATATGCGATTGGGTTGCCGAATCGACCATGGGATATGTTGGGTGTGGGATATGAAGAGCAGGATATATCACCACAGCATGGGCTCAATTAATTTCGTGCTTAGAGGGCCATGAAGAGGCCTCCGAATAAGGCCACGAAGAGACTTAGTGACAGTGAGAGCATCATCCTTGGGGAAGCACTGTTGGCGCCCGTCGGGAGGCCGCCGCCAGAACCCGTGGTAGAAGGGCTGCTGCTCAAAGGTACTCCTGAATAAGAGAAGTCAATAACCAAGAACAATACAAAACCAAGTCAAGCAAAGGCACACACCTGAGCCGCTGCCGGTACTACTGGCGAGCTTTGCAAAGCCAACAGCGGGAGGGTTGGCTTGGAAGACAGAGTACACGTTCTTAAGGAAGGTGTCACCGACGATCCAAGCGGGGACACCTTGACCCGAGCCAACCGTATTACCGACGTCGAAGATACCACCAGCACACATGTTGCTTCCGGCCGAGATCTGGCCGAGGTTGATGTCAGCGGGACTGATGGGCCAGCTCGTACCACCAAAGGACATGGAGATAGAAACGTTGGTGTTGCATGCTAGAGTGAATCGTGAGTTAAGTATAGTAGAAATAGCGGACTGCCAAGACTGGAAACTCACGGAAAGCATACATGCCCTGGAATTGTCCGGTCAGAGACTGGGCGCCAGGAACGTTTGCCCAGATTTGCGCGACGACGGCGCTTGGTCCACCAATGAGAGTGGTACCAGTGTCGATGGCAGCGAGACCGGAGGCGCTGGGAACAGTAACACTCTTCCCTTGCACGGTTACAGCTACACGCAGCGGCACAATAGCCATGAGAAAAGTACGGGCGCATATCGAGAAATCACTCACTGGAAACCTGTTGGAGCCAGTAGGAAGGTGTGGTGCCACTGGGCATGTTGATGAACTCAATGCTACCACTGTAGAGACTCGTGTTCGTGCCTCCAAGAGTGAGGGTACCTCCCGGTGCTGCGTTGATCGCCTGTGCCTGGTCGACATAGCGCTGAAGGTAGAAACCAAATACGGGTTGCGTGAGCATGTTCCCCTGCAACAAGGCTTGCCAGAAAGGTATGGTCTGGAGGGCAGAAATGGTATTGAAACCGAGACCCATGATACCAGACAATCCAGGACTGAGCAAATTACTGGTCGTGGCAGTAACGGCAACTGGAGACATTTGTGAGGGAAGCATTGTTCAGAAGGTGTGGAGAAACACATACGGAGCTGCTGGGTGGCGATATTGAAACCACCGAAAGTAACGGTATCAGTGGAAACGGAGCCAGCTACTGCGCCGGATCCGTAGGTGATCTGGAGCGGTGTTGTGTCATTCTTGTAAGTTGACGACTTTCCCATGTTGAAGAGGGGAGTGGTTGTTGGATCACATGTTGAACAATCGTTACTTGCGACCCACAGATCGGAAGAGCCTATGAACAACTTAGGATGGTCCCAGGGCAAGAAAACAAGGAGTGGCTCTTGCCGGTATCGAGCACCAAATTAAATTGTTGAGGACTGGAAACCAATGGTTAAGCTGCTGCAGAATTTGTCTCAAGAGGTACATACGGTGTTCCAATGCTAACGACACCAGAGTAACTGGAGTCGTTTTGCTGCGGGCACTCGTGTGAGGGTGTCGAGAGACAAAGAAATAGGCGTGGGGCATACCTCATCCGTAATAGGGATAGCAGCGGTCGTCGCTCTCTTGTTTACAGTGGAAATTCCGTACTTTGACCTAATAGCATCCATGACCTGGGGCAGGTTCGCGACGCGGTCGGGAACACTGCGAGTGACGATAGGAACATGGATGGGATCCAGGGAAGAAACAGGTTGGGGCGCTGCCAGAGCGTACGGAAGAAGAGCGAGAGCAACGATTGATAGGGAAATCATTATCAATAGTGGGGGGTTTGGGAAGAAGAAAGAGTCAATTAAAAGGAAGCAAAAGGAAGAAAAGAAAGAAGGGATCAGGTGAGTTGGTGACTGTGCAGATGTTTATAGCCCTAACGCTTGACATGCAAGCAGTGATTGGGGGATGAAAAGACTGTGCAGACGGATGTTGGCTGCGCAGCGTGTCAACGATGAGACCAATTTAGTTGCCAACTTGGCACAGGTACAATCAGAACTTTTTGGACATATCAGATGGGAATCGGACATTTTGGTTGGCCGGAACTACGAGTTATGGCACCAGCGCTCAATGCCCAGAGTCTCTGGGCGAGAACGAGGCCGATACGGACGCAGGGTAAGTAGTTCACGGGACATGGACCTAGACCTCAGGACTAAAGGGAAGCAGGGCAGGAGGAAAAAGATGTAGGTCAACCTGCCTGAATGGAAGTCGTACCTGAATCGAGTGCTCGGGGTCCTACCCTCCCTCTGACCTGCTCGCTATTCGCCTTGTCCTCATATTCTGCAAGAAATGAAGCGATCGCAAGATTTCGCAGCGCCCTCTTCGTCGCAGCCGTCGATTTCACCTCAGCACAAGAAAGTAAAAGTTTTAGACCATGCACAGGATGTCGAACCGAGTGTAAACAGCGATACCGAATGGACACGCGTCGAAAGACGCAAGGCCAAGAAAGCGAGAAAACTCGAGGCAAAACACGATGTGTGTCTTGCAGACTCAGAGCATAGCACACTTACTGATCGTCCTGAACTGAACAAAACATGACCCACGTCTGTGTCTGCCCTCGTTCTTTACTTCACTGTAGGCATTGATGCCCCGATTCATGTACGTGAATGGTGAAATCGTCAAGAGAAAGGATGCAATTCATATCGACGTAAGTATCTTTTTTCTCTTTCTTCTCACCAGTCTCATCCCCCTCGATTTGGTTCAGGACATTCGTGATTTGTCGCTCCACATTATCGGTGATGCACCACCCCCGAACTGGGTGAAGATAGAGGTGTGTCCCTTCCAGTCCCAAAGTGTCATTCCGTCATATTAACCTCGCTAACCCTACACAGAATTCCCGCTTGATACAAAAAATTGTCGTGCTTCTGATACCAGGCATAACCCCCGACCTGCTCTCCCTGCCCCCACTTCCCACCTCAGCCACTTCAAACCCAAACATCCCCATCGCGATACCCCTTCCTGCAGTATCAAACACACCCCTCCCATTCATCGCATCCACCTTCAGTCATGCCTGTCCAACACGAGCTCCAGG
This sequence comes from Chalciporus aff. trinitensis, assembly GCA_038089015.1. Classification (NCBI taxonomy): domain Eukaryota; kingdom Fungi; phylum Basidiomycota; class Agaricomycetes; order Boletales; family Boletaceae; genus Chalciporus; species Chalciporus aff. trinitensis. The sequence continues at coordinate 32,272 of JBBPJZ010000045.1, forward strand.
CGACCAAAATCGGATGTATTCCGTGCTCAGCTCGTTCTTCCAAGGTCCTGTCAGCGGTGAAGAAAAGAAACGACGAATCGAAGCCCGACTAGCTTGTATGTGCTCTGCTTAGCGATTTGTTGCACGCTGACGCGTCATTCAATAGCAGAACGCGCGTTCGAAAAGGATCCGACGCTATACTTACTTTCGTTGCAACAGATGATGGAAAATGACTACCCGATACCATCTTATATGGCAGACGTGTTCGAGAAAACAGAGGGTTGGGTAGAGACACCCCAGCCCGTCGCGGAATCAATATTAACGCTGCCCGCTGATAAGCAACGCTCGAGGGTATATGCTATCGACTGCGAAATGGTACGAGTCATCCATCCCTCATGTCTCCTCCCTCACCTCCAAGTATAGTGTTTGACGGAAGACGGAAAAGAACTAGCCCGAGTTTGCATCATCGAATACGAATCCGGAATCGTCATCTACGACAAACTCGTCAAACCTCCCAAACCCGTCGTCGACTACCTCACAAAGTAACGTCCTCTCTCTGCTAACCGCGCATATACTTACTCCTCCACCCTGACGAAAACAGATGGTCAGGGATAACAGAAGAATCCCTCGCAACCGCCACGACCACCCTCCCCGAAGTCCAGGCTCATATCATCACCCTCCTCGCCCCGGAAGGCGGTCCCACATCCATCCTCGTCGGACATTCCCTCGAATCTGACCTAAAAGCCCTCCGAATCTGTCACCCTCTCTGTATCGATACCGCATTGGCATACCACCACCCCCGCGGTCGGCCTCTCAAACCAGGTCTTGCATGGCTCACCAAGAAATGGTGTCATCGCGAGATTCAGACGAGAGGCGAGGGCGGACACGATCCAGAGGAGGACGCACGGGCGTGTGTAGATCTATTGCGACTCAAAGTACAAAATGGAGCTGGATTTGGCGAGTTTAGGACGGATTATGAGAGTATTTTCGAGAGGATGGCGAGGGCGAGTGGGAGAGGTGGACCTGGGAGTGTGAGAGGTGCAGTCGTGGATCATGGAAATCCAGGTGTGATGCATGGTGCAAAAGCAACGACGACAGTCGGGTGTACAAGTGATGGGGAGGTACTTGAGGGGTTGTTGCAGGTTATACCTGCACACGAGTTTACGTTTGGCCGGTTCACGGGTCTTGCTGATGCGATGGGATGTGAGTGACCATCCTTTGCATTTATATTGAACACTTTGTTGACGTCAATGCGTAGGGTTAACTCCAAAGGCGACGGCCGACACACCTGCCAGCACCACTCCACCCATCGAACGCACTCCCGAAGCCCTCGCTGCTGCTCAAGCCCAACTCGACGCGCACCTCGTTACACTCTATAAATCCCTCCCTCCCCGTACTGCCCTTGTCATCTTCACAGGCCACGCTGACCCGCGTCGCATGTCTTCTCTCAACGCACGTAAATCCGCTTTCGATTCCGCAGTCAAGAGTGGTAAGCAACCCGACGAAATTGAGAGATCGGAGTGGTGGACTGCGGCAGATGGAAGAGAGTTGGAGGAAGAGGTTGAGAAGGCGAAGAGGGGATTGTTGCTCTTGGGGATCAAGTAGATGTGTAGATGCGTGTAGATGATAGAGGAGAAGGGTAGTGCACTTTGCTGTTCGTGTTGTTGTTTTCTTGGGATAATTAGTCAATTGCAATTTTGTTGTTGCTTATTCCACCCTATTCCTCGGCGGTTGAAAAGTGTCCGACATGATTGCGACCACTGACTGCGGTTGTGGCGCACTATTGCGTTAGAAACGGATCGATCGGAGCCTACCATCGCCCGATCTCGTGCTGAATGACGAGGTCACCACCAACATCCAACGCCCATAAGTATCCACCCAACTCCCCGATCCCCTCCCATTAATTAATCCCAATCAAGTCCCAACACATCCTCCTTCCCACCTCTCACCGCCCCCTCCACCGCCTCCGCCAACATCCTCAACGCCCTCGTGTCCTCATCTAACTCGTCCACTCTACCACTCGTATCATCGTTCTTGAGTTGCCGACTGTCAACGCCGAGAGCACGCTGGAGGGCTTCTTCGCGGTCGGTGCCACGGAGAGCGTCGAGCTGGGTGAGGAGGGTGAGGAGACGGGGGTTAGTTGTAAGGAGGGTGCGGATGGTGGGTGATGTGGCTAGCGCAAGGGGGAGAGCGAGAGGGATGTCAGCGCGAACCAACATTCATGTTGGGGTACATCTATGCGTACCTATGGCCTCGTATTGGTGTAACTGCAATGCTTTTGGGTCGTCCCGTTTTAGTGGGTCGGGGTAGGCCGATTCTTCGGGGACATAGGGCCATTTGAGAGAGGTGAGTGGGCGGAGGTTTGGTTTTGGTATGGGGTCTTCGAGGGAGTCGGGTGAGTTGATAGGAGTGGGAGTGGTAAGAGGTCCGGGATCGGGGGCGGATGGGGATGCTAGATGGGAAGATATCGTGAATGGAGCCCGTACGTGTGATGGTGTGATGCGCACTTTCAGTATCTTGAATGGGAGGAGGACGCGCCGTGCTGACACTAGACTCGTCCCGGGCACGCGAACAAACCTCTAGAACACAGAAAAACACGATTTTAGACTTATCTCAGGGACCAGGACGAACAACTGGGCTCACCCTTATGTTGTTTGTAACACAAGACAGAACAACTACATGTTTTTGGGCTGTCAGTATTGGTAGTAGCTCGGAAGCATGCCGAGGCTTACTAGTTCGCCCTGCACGATGCGCATGCGTATTTTGATGGTTGTTCATTGCATACTTCACAGTTGGTGCGTGGTCGAGGAGGCATCGTCGCGGTCTGCTAATTAGTTAGCTCGTAATTGGTCTTGGATATCGGAAAAACGCGAGTGTGTCCCAGTGTGTCCGTCATGACGTCACATCATCCGAATTTGAACTTCTCGTCTTCTACGTTGTTTTCACGCCGGCAACAATATTTACATAAATATGTCTCAAAGTGTTCGCATTCCTACTGCTCTGTCCTAGTAGTCTGATCACCAGACTGGCTCTGTCAACCCTTCGCCAAACGGTTCTCTTGCTCCCTCGTTCTGCGAATACGATGCCTCACCTCAAAGTTCCCCAGCGACCCGCTCTAAGATCCACTCTTGTGCAACCGGATCGAGTAGAATAACTGGCAGCTTGATCTGCCCGGCACCTGCCTTCACGATCTTGTCGCCCTTCCAGCGACGATATTCTGCAAACGTGCCGGGTTTCACGAGGCGGATCGTCGGGAGACCCATCTGCCCAAATTTGACCGCACGCTCATGTTCGACATTGGTGATGACGAGAGCTTCGAATAGCTTTTGCAACGCAAGACTGGAGTTTGGTCCTGTCGAACATGTAATTTGAGAATCAACGCCATCGTGCATGGGCATGGGAGCGTACCGAGGGGTCCAGATAGCTCGACAAAGAATCCGACAGTAGTCGGTATTCGACGATCGTCTACCATAGCCGTAAACTCCTGCACGGGAAGGACGTCCTCTGAGCTGATCGCTTGGATGGCCGCTAGGAGGTGGCCGTCCATGATCTGCGTGTGGGGAAACCGAATCACCAGACTATCCCAGATTAGCATCAGATGATAGATGAAGAGGCCAGAATAGAGGGGTAGACTTACGATCTCCTGCCGGAGTAATGGAACAGAGGAGAGCCTTTCTCAACGTCGAACCCAACGATCTCCACAACGTCGCCTAACCGATAGCGCCATAATCCATCTTTGGTTGTCAATATGATTTCGTATTGTTTGCCTGGTTCCAATTCCCACTGAACTGATTGTCAACGATTGCCCCGAACTCAGATGGAGTGAATGCTCACCGGCTGACGAATGTTCTTGTGAGATTCGTCTACTGAGACATCCAAGAACTCGATAATGTCGTCAGTCTGAAGAATAAAGGTATCGTTGTCTCCACGGTAGGACACGCCGACGATAGCTTCTGACGCGCCGTACCCTGAACAACGGATGCTGATGCTCGGCCCAAGAACAGCTTTCATCTGCAAAGTGGATTTATTTAAACTCGCATCATCGGAGATGGTACAGTAATTTTCATACCTTTGGAAGCACGGTTGCAAACGGACCACTGCATATCGTCATGAGCATACCTAGCTTTGGCCAGACACGGGCTGCCCATCCTTCACATGACGAAGGGGGACCGATTTCACGAAGCTCTGCTGCACGATCAGGGCTGGCACACAAGTGGGCCTGCCAAAGTCAGTAACCAGGGGCAAATCCATCAAAGCGCGTAACTTGCCTGCAGGTGAAGCCGGACGTGATTTATGCCCTCTAGGTCAGGTATCTTACCATCCCTGACGCAGGAGAGGAACATATCCCACTCTTCATCAATATGACGAATGAGATCAACAAACAAGGTCGAGAACGTGATGATAACACGGTTCAGATCCCGACACGCGAGGAAGAAGAGAGCGTGAATCATCAAGAAGGAACGTTGGTGGCCGATCAGGGTTGCAGCCCAAGGCGCGACATAGCCCGGCACTGGACAGATGAAAGTTCAGCATGACGACGTCGAGGGCCTACCACTGGCAACCATACCGAGGGCAGAGAGCCGGTTCTCGTCGTTGTCAAGATTCCATCCATGCATCCGACGCATAACGCCCGCAGAAACCATGCAAACTGGAATCCTCCGCACTAGTTGACCGGGCTCGCGTTCTAATTGCTTGAGTTCACGATAGCCACTGAAAATCACGGCCGCGGTAGGGTCTTGACTATTTGGATCGCGAAGTGAGGTGCGAAGGAGTGGTGCCTGTTCTGTGTGATAATACTTGGGCAAGAGCTTTGGTGCACCCCCAGACGTCGCGCTGGACACCGCAAGAAAGCTTGGAAACCCCGGTGCAAATAAATTCTCGACCTCGTATTCCTTACATGGTTGCGAGTCGAACTTAGCTATGAAGGGCTTGTACGACTGGTAATCCGAAAGTGGGACGTGAGTGCGGAAATCCTGCAAGAAATCACCGTCGTTCTCGGTACCGTCATGGGTCGAAACTGCGTCGCGAAATTCGGCGAGGGTGCTGGTTTGGGATGCGTACTGAGAGTTGAAATTAGCGCGTGCAATCTTTAGCAAAGTGAGATTTGTCTGTTCCGTCAAGGTGGCCCGTTTCTCTGAGGTTAGAGAGGTGCAGATACCTCCGGGAAGGGATACTGTCATTCTTGGTTAGGTTGAATTGACTATGTGCGAGCATTAGATCTGGTATTTAGTGCGACAGACGAGCGAGCCTTGCCTCTGCCTTTCAGCAAGCCGATGTTGTCTGTACCGAGCACGTCTAAAATGATTGATCGTGTAGATTGTGTACACATTTAAGAGATGCCTGGACTGGACTCGTGATGAGTCGGCATCAGCTCGCCGGGTCCGAAAGGCTGCAGTAGCGGTTCAACGTTCGACGGTTGTTTAATTACCGCATGACGAATGAGCGGACGTACCTTTTGCACCTTCTGTGGCCCTGTGGGAACGATGGTGAGAGAGTTGGACAGATATGGATGTAGACGGAGTCAGGCGAGATGGTGACCTGCAATCCCCTGTGAGGTCTCTGTTCTTAAGTATCATTCTACTGAATAACGTGGCCAGAGTATAGATTACTGTAGCTGAAACTCCCGTAGGAGGCTTCCGTAGGAGGTACGGCTGATCGTATGCACGTGACCACGTGATCGTGGCGATCGCCTATTGTTGATGATCACTTAGATGTGGACAGTCGAAGAGAAGGTATGTACAAAAACACGTGTGTACACCATGTGATCAACTTCTTGGTGCACAGCGATGTAATCCTCTTATTCCATATCCTGGATCCATCAACGTCCTTCTGGCATACGGTCCACAGATGTCTAGCCGACCGCTTAGTGCATCTAGCTCCTCCCGCGACGACACTCTGTACAATGACTCACCGCATGATGTCTATGCGAAGAACCTGATATCTAAGACCGGGTACCCCCTGTGGACCCCAGAACCGAACCTCGAGCTCCCAGAGAGCTATAAAGAAGAGGGCTTCAGGATTGGTGATGTTGGCCTTATCAACCCGAACAACGGCAGTTTTGATGCCCTCTTTAACATATGCCTATCACCCACCCATGAACTTCATGGCGAAGGTGTTCCCGACAACTTTGTACCAATTACTCTGACGCAGGCGGATATCGCCTCCTTTCCCAATGCAGAGCTACCTCGGTTTGTTAAACCTAGCCCCCCTGTCTTGGTCACAGTCCCAGCACCCCCACCAGGCTCTGCTCTGGAAGCGTCACCGATGTAAGCGCATCTCACTGAGACTCGGATTGTGAGTATTGATTGAGCTACGACGTTGTTCAGCATTGATTACCAATTCAGTCTCCCTCCGAGTGAACATGAAGGAGCCGCCCTTATCCTTCCTGAAGGTGCCGATTGTTTTGATCTCCGGAACGAACAAAAGTTCCTAGATGAAGCCATTCTGCATGCAGTTGATTGGTACAAGTTTGCCAAAAGTCGCCGCATGATGTACAACTCTTCACTCTACCTCATCACCGGGTTCCACAAAGCACGTTCTTGGTCCCTTGCTATATTCCAGAATCATATGCACATCCAGGAGTACTCCACGAAATTCAGGGAGACACGGCCCGGGCGGGGTGACATAAGTGCGGCTTATACTTGGGTGCCTGTGCATGGTTTGCACCCACGCGTAGGACCTGCGAAGTACAACGGAAAATCCAACCGGACTGTGATCATACGTGGTTTCAGGATTATGGTTAACGACGAGCTACCGCACTGGAAATGGGTTGCGATCAAGAACCAGCAGGAAACAAGAATAATTTCCAAATTAGTTAGATTTGGTTCGGAGTTCGCAAATTATGGAAGGTGTTAGAGCGGTCGAATGCGAGACTGGGAACAGGGGTCGCGGGGTGGTGAACGATTAGTGCTCAATACTTCAGAGTGCGCATCATTATATAGAATTGCTTTGTGGATATTTTATCGAATATCCCTCGAACGTTGTGCAAGTTCAACGGGTGCATACATTTGGACCTGGCTTTAGTCGGATATGGCTGCTGCCCATCGCCTACATAAGGATCGGAGATCGAGGCGACTTGGATGGACCAAGGACGATGACGTCATCCGTCGAAGAGTATCCACCGTCGTCAAGATATAAAAGCCTCGTCTACTGGATAGCTCCTTTCTTCCCTTCTCCCACGATATCCCTCCTAGGAGCTCTCCCCCGCTCTGGTTTATGCGCATATAGTCGTCAGACGTCACCAGCGGAGCCCTCAGATAGTGATTCTACCCTTTTGTCCACCACAACCTATACGTGCATAGCACCCTCGAACCGAGCAGACGACTGCTGTCGAATGACGCCGGTTTCAAACAACCAGGGTGGCTCACGTCACTGGAAAAATTGTTGGAGCGACGGTAAAATCGAACTGTCATTGCTTCCCTTAGTCTGGTAGATCGTTCTGCAAGCCGCTACTAGCATATATGCGCGTAAAATACAAGTGCACACGATGAGCCTTGACGAGAGTATCGCAGCACATCATCCGGTGAAGTCACACTCACACTTGAGCCGGATATCATAGCAATCGTTGTTCATAGTTGAGCACTCGGGTAGTCCTCTGATTCGATCATCGATCATCCCTCTCGCATGCTCCATCTTGATACGTGCATAGCACTCTTGCGCCTTGCTGACAGCGGAATGTTCGCTGAAGGATGCTGGATGCAGGAGTGGCTCACGTAAAATCGAGCTAGCGGTGTATGCGAGGCGCATATCACGTGTGATTGATGCAAGGGGACCCGATGTGTAGATACACGGCCCCACCAATGTTGGGATATCCTAAATCGAAACGAGTTCATGAAACCTGGATATGCCATTTGGGTGCCGCCTATAATGAGGCAATAACTAGCCTAAGAATGTGGTCATGCCAAATAATGAGGGCGATTGACCCTTCCAGGTGGAAGAGCGGTGATGTGATCAAACAGGGAAGGGTCAACGGCTTATCTTGACGTCGTCAAACCTCAAAATATGTGCTTACCTGAACCTAGGAAGATCCACAGACAGCCTGAAATCCTGAGACTCTAGACTTCTGCTGAAACATAGCACTTCTGTGTCTGAATACAGAAGAGGCCATGTTGCAGTGGTGCCAGTGGTGTTGTTCGCAGATCCGAAATTGCAAGCCTACGACGGCAGTGAAATGCCAACTTGCCACGACCGGTGGACGATCTGAGTGCTAGAACGATGAGACCAATAATGCCATTTGCAGAACGATTGTGTCATTTTATTCATGAAAGTGGGACTATTGAAGTCAGTGGCCAGATGATAGCCAGTTAGTTCTCCCCACCGACACTCCATCTTCGTAGTTTGTGGATAACGAAAGTGATGATAGCAATGACGTAACTTGGCTGTTGTTGTTGTCTGTTTGGGACCATTCGGGCGAGTATATATCACCTTTGCTGGGTGCCCAAACAAATAAGTGATTTCCCCTTGTCCTTCCTCCAGATATGCCTGACCACCAGCCAAACGGATAAGAAACGAGAAAATTCTTACTTGCAACTTTTTCTGTCTGCAACATCGTTGCTTACGATACACACAGCTTGATGGTTCTGACTCTCCCTGCGGTATCGGGTCACCATTGACTGGTCGCTGCGGTCCGGATCGACGTGGACCCATCACTCAGATGGTGATGAAGACGTTGACCGCAATCCGTTGGGCATCAAGCATCACTGTTCCTGAGTTTATCAGGCGATAGACCGTGAGTATGTTACATCCCTGACCATCTGATGACCTTGATCTTGACTGTTTTCATCCGGTACCTTGGCTGCTCTACCGTTTCCGCCCAGGTAAATTGTTTCCGAAGCAGGCTTGCATATGCCCTACAAATCAGCTCTTAGACCCCTAGCAAGTATGATGACCGCAGGGTATCAGCTGTGCATTTGAGCTTGCGTTCCACGTCTCTCGAGTGGTAACTGTTGTTCGACTGTCACTAGTCCGATTGGCCTTGTCACTACTTATTTGTGTAGTACTTTCGTAGTTCATGTTGTATTTTTCCCCTACACTCCGGGGTCCTTGATATATGGGGCGCGGTAAACATAGATAAACATTGTCCCCATCCCGCTCGACGACGACGACGCATCCAACCTCGGGCAGATTGTCCAAGTATCAAGCATCGATCAAGTCCTTCGCGACGTCAGTCGTGTTGTTCACATTGCGCAACCTTTGAGCCTCGTAGGCCGACCTACTCTCGTCCGGCTCAACCGGCACCTCAACCCCAGCGTTATTGGTTTCGTAGAACATATACTCTGTAATTCTCGTCCTGGCCGTTTACAATGACGGTCTCGCACCGAAAACGTGAACATCAACCTGATGAAATACAGAGTAAGTGCTTTTTTCAGTCCCGTTGCTCACCCGCCCCATCCTCCAATCCGAATAGCTTTCTCACGGTGGGATACTTAATCCCGTTATGTTACAGCGGTCAACGAACCAGGCCTACAAATTCAATGCGACTCATGCATGTGCGACTTGACGCATTCCGTCCGGATAAAATGTGCCGATCCAGCATGCGAACCAGGAGATGGCGTTGACATATGTCCGGCGTGCTTTTGTGCGGGCAAAGAGTTTGCGAAACACAAACGGGGTCATCCATACCGCGTCATAGTGAGTAACATGGCTACAGCATTCGTATTATCTTGGATGACACATCCATTTCACAGGAACTGCATTCCTACCCCATTTTCTCACCTGATTGGGGTGCAGACGAGTAGGTAACATCTCTGTCACGTGAATGCGGCTCATCCCTGGATGCCAGGGAACTGCTCTTGATAGAAGGTATATCCAAGGCCGGTATCGGGAACTGGCAAATGATTGCAGAACACATCGGTACTCGCACGAAAGAAGAGGTTGAAGAACACTACAACACAATCTACGTCGATTCTCCTGACTGGCCATTACCTGTAAGTCTGTCAACACATTTCAGCCGTGGTGTCATGCTAAATGTTTGGGATTTCAGCGGATGGATGCCGAGTTTGATGTCGATCCTGAAGAATTCCACCAGCGGAAACGACGGCGTATGTCATCTATGAACAGTGCTGTTCCACCTCCTCCAAAGGTTGCCCCGACGTCTGCGCCTGGTGTACACGAGGTCGCCACCTTCCTTCCAGGTCGTCTCGAGTTCGAGCACGAACTAGATAACGAGGCAGAAGAACTGGTCAAAGACCTCGAATTCGGTATCTGCCTTGCTTTCGGTGGAGACCAGATCATAGAGGATGAGAACGACACTGACGTCAAAGCGAGGCAGCAAATGCTGGAAGAACGCAAGTCCAGTGAAAACGACGGCAGAGCTTTGAGTCAACCACCTATCAATGGTATCAATGGTTATATTAATGGTCACCATTCTGTCAACGGAGACTCATCGAGGCCAAACTCGCTCGTCAAGTCTGAGGAACCCGCCACGGAGCAGCAGCAAACAACATCCGGCGAAGATGATCCCAACTCCGAAGAGCCTACACAACCTCCTCCGTTTGAAACAGACGATTCTATTGCGTTCAAATTGACGATGATCGAGATGTACAATCAACGTGTGGCAAAACGGCACGAGGCCAAAGCAGTCATGTTTGATCGGGGTCTTCTTGAGTACAAGAAGGTCAGAGCGTTGCCTATCCTGTGTCCGAGAAGATGACTCATGTGGATGACGACGCAGATGCAAGCTGCGGAGAAGAAACGGCCGAAAGAGGAAAAGGACATCGTGCAACGTCTTCGACCATTTGCTAGACTCCAGACTGCCGAGGATTACGAAGTGTTCGCCGCCGACATACTATGTATGGCCATCATGGTTTCTGGTCCAGCAGAAGATTGACCCCGCTTAACAGATGAAGCTATGCTTCGAAAGCGAATACAAGAACTGCAGCACTACAGGCGCATGGGACTATCAACGACTGCCGACATTGATAAATTCGAGGCCGACAGTGTCCGCCGTGTACGTCTTCGTCGTCCTTGGTCCTGTCGACGGCCTACTCATTTTTTCGATTCTCAGATACAACTGAAAGCCAATTACTCTCGGGATTACTATGCTTCTGAGCGCCTCAGCCAACTACGCGGTGCAACTGGCCGTGAGTGCCATTTGGTTCGTATTCATGCTTAAAACTCATTTCCTTCAGGAGAATCGGAGGGCCGGAAAAGTCATGAGCGGGAGTCAACACCTAAACCTGGTGCAACCGGCACAGGTCCACCCCGCCGACCACGTGCGTTCTCTGCTCCTTAGAATTATAGCATCTGTAGCTCATGGATGATTATCAGCCGCCCCTCTTAACCTGGCTAACAGTCCATCTCTCCACTTGCTTACACCGGCAGAGCAAGCACTATGCTCACAATTACGTATCCTTCCGAAGCCTTATCTCGTCATCAAAGAAACGTTGGTACGAGAGTATGCGCGTCGTGGTGGTAAGCTACGACGGCGAGAAGCTCGAGATCTGGTGAAGATCGACGTCAATAAGACGAGTCGCGTTTGGGACTTCTTGGTCCAGGCCGGATATCTCAAGATTACCCCTGATCCAGTGCCAACCGCTGCGCCTTCAGATCCTGCGTAAGTGGCCTTCCCTTTCTTGTAAAGGTAGCCAGATCAAAAACGAAGTCATAGATCGACTTTGAGCGCATCGCCGTCCAAGGATCAAACCAGGATTTCTCCCAACCCAGCCACAGCCCCTCCACTAGCACCCACCCAAAATGGTTTCACTTCACAACCCAAACCATCCTTCGCATCACCCACTCTACCCCCTGCCCCTTGGCCATCAACAACCCAAACATAACAAGCCTCTTCTCTGGAGTTATATCACAATATGTACCCATCCTCACACGCATTTGTACCATAGGCATCTGCACACATAGTTTTTTTCCTCTCTTCCACTCCCACACGCATTATTGACTACGTTATCGCGACGCGTAGCTTCGCCCAGCGATGAGATCATCGGTGATTGTTCGATCTATGGGGATGTTTGCGTTTCGAAGGTAATCGTCGTTCCTAGAGATGTCTTTTAGCGGACCCAGGAAATCTTTATGAATGAGTGAGTATATACTCACCAAAACTGTTGGCAATGTTTCAGTCAGTCAATGGCTTGAATTCCAAGATGTGACAGACCTTTGAATAGTGGCGACTACCCGAGTCACATCTACGAAAACCAAAATTAGTTCATGCAACGTCAAGTCAGAAGAGAGACTGACAGGATGGTGACAATTGTCTGGCCTTCTTTCCACCCCATTTGTTGAGCGAACTTGACACACGCCACTAAGTTGCATGCACTGCTTGATCCGAGGAACAGCCCATCGTGCTGCACGAGGTAGCGAGACATGGAGACGGCTTCCGCGTCCGTTATGCTGGGAAATGGATACTATAAGCTCATCGCCGAAGCGTGAAAAGGAAGCTGCTCACCGGAACGCGTCGTCGATAATGGGCAGCGCCAAATCAATGTTATTCGTCATACGGTTGATCCCGCTGAGAGGAAAGTCGAATGATGAAAAGGAATTCTTGGATGGCAAAGAGGACAACTTACATTCCTTCCACTACAGTGTCGACCTGGTGCCTTCTCTTCGTGCCTTCTGCTTCTTTGCGATCATACATCACGCCATGCTTGACCTATATGTATTGGATTAGTGAAGGGTATTTTGGCCCCGGCACCTAATGGGCGTTACCTTATTGAAGAGACCGCTCCCCTCAGGGTCAGCAAGGACGACTTTGACATTGTCATCCATCGATTTGATATAATGACCAGTACCCGCTATAGTTCCACCGGTCCCTGCATTCATTTCCCTAAGTATGCTACGACAGAGATCAGACACGTCACACAGCTCACCAGCACCAGAAACGAATGCATCCATCTTCCCATTCGTTTGTCTCCATATTTCAGGGCCGGTACCTTCATAGTGTGCATCAAAGTTACTCCTGTTCTGAATGCCAACGGATTATCAAACGAAATACAGCCCGATTGTTTAACTTCTTACCTCAAATTGGTCGGCGAAGAACCCGCGGGGCTTCGTGAATAGCTCCTCGTCCTCGGGATCGTCTTCAGTGCCTTCGGGACATACGTGTGACGATGTCGTGGTCACGACTACAGAAGGCGAACCTGTGATCATTTCATGACTAGCAGATACAGCTTCGGCCCCGTCGAACACGCTCGATTGTCCAAATTGGATGGCGGCTTGTCGTGCCATATTCTTATGATGTCGTTGTCAGTGACTATATGCTGGGAAAAGAGCACACACATACAACATACTGTCCAGGCAAAGGTCAGCTTTCGCTGAGGTGGACGACTGGGCAGTGTGGTACGCACCTGTTTTTTGTCGACGATGCTGGCAGGACGGACACGCTGCACCTTTGCTCCTAATGATTCCAACGCGTTCACCTTTTCTATGGCAACATCATCCGGCATGATGATTGCTTCACAGAAGTCCGTCAGCAGACCACGACAGGTTGTATGCGGAAACACTCACCAGCATCATAACCCCTGCCATCAAGGATACACATGGATAAGCAGAAAGAACCAAGAACATAGACGGTCGGACAAATACCTCGCTTTCGATATGGTTGCAATTGAAATACCAGTCGATCCTACAGTGCCCTCGAAAATTCGGGAGCCCGTATGTGGGTGTAACAATCCTTGTCGTTCAGCATCGTCGATCACTGTCGCAGACGCGTAAGCCTTTGGTCGCTGCGCATACATTCATGTTTCCTCACTCCGCAGGGCCACCCGGTCCTTGACGCTTCCCCCGGGGTTGAGAAACTGGGTGTCAAACGGGCGGTCATTCGATATTCGGATCGAAGAGTGTCAAGTCTCACCTCTGCCTTGCCCAAAATCTCTACCCCCAGCGCATCACTCAACGAGGTGATCCTCACCAATGGCGTGTTTCCTGATTCGTTGAATATGCCATCGCGAAACACAACACGATAGATTAAACATACCGATCAGTCCAGTCACCCCGCGTACAATTTCATCGCTCCGAAGCTCGATAGGGCGGGCCGAGAATTGCTTTTCTAACTTGGCTTGTCTTCGGCGCTCTGACCAGTAATGTGCTACTGATGTCCCAGAGAGAGCCAATGTTATACCAATCAGAATTCCGAAGGAGACCTGGCGAATTGCAGCATTTGGCAAATGAAAGACAAGAGGATCAAGGAACTTCATGGTAAGAAGACAACATCATTGTTCGACCACACATAGCTGCGTTCACTTAGAAGCAACAGCCATTCTCCAGAAGAGTAAGTGACCAATCACATTCTCAATATTTTAAGGGACCAAAGACATGGCACAAACATATTGCATTAATACTCAAGGTCTACAACAAAAGATACAAGAAACAGGGAAAAAGAAATCCATCAGACAGACGCTCAACTCGCTGGCTCCGGCTCACCGAGCTGCAAGCAGCCCAGCGAAGCACAGAACCAAACGTCCTCGAGATCCCACCGAAGTGGAGACCATGTTCTCTGTCGAACGAGTGAGCGCGAATGTCATCGAATGGATTTGAAGGATGTGGCATGTGTAAACATGCGAGACTCGAGTTAGTTTCTATAAAATAGATCCTAGCTGAGTATGTTCTAAGGATTCAAAATGTACAGCGAGAGTTTTTATACTTTCAGAGGATGGTCCGTGCGCACGTGCATGTGACCATGTCAGGGTAATCGGGCCGGCACTGGGCTGAACTGGTCCGCGAAGTCCGAAGTCCGAAGTCCGAAGTCCGAAGTCGACCTCAAGCTGTAACGTTTCAACTTGGACGTTCTGGTGGAACTTACCTGGGCTCTGTAGAGGCTACTGAAGCTTAAGTATTTCTCATACCGACCACCTTCGACATTTGGTGGGAGAAATTTTACTCTCCCTGTGTTCCAATCTCTGACCTACGTCGAGTGGCAAATCTAGCTGGAACTCACTGGCACTGCGAGGTCGCTAATGTGGACGAGATACTATGCTCCGTGTCGCACAGCTCTCATTCGTTTGGTCTTAGTTGTGTAAGTTATTCGGCACACGTTGCGAACAAGGCTCGGCAGATCGGCGCCAACATTGATCGGATATACAACTCCAACCGTACAGGTGGACACCCTATGCAGTTGGAATTGCATTCCATCGATCGAAAAGCCCGCTCTGTCCGCTGTGGCACTCTATGTAGTGGTTCTTCACTATAAAGGTTTGTTACGGAGACTCGTCGGCACCCTCACCACACAAACTATGCCCGCACGCACTATATTACTCTCATTGGCCATACCTTTCACATTCTCCCTCGCCCGGGAGGTACCAGCTCTCGCTGCACAGGATCCTGCCACCCCTGTTGCAGCTGCATGG
>JBBPJZ010000046.1:0-46490 GCA_038089015.1 Chalciporus aff. trinitensis
AGTCGCAGATACCGAACGAGTACGTTATCACCGAACGTCGTCATGCGGAACCGTTTACTCACCCTCCACCAAGATCTGGATGAAATCGGCTGTCTTCGAGCGCCAACAGGGTCGCTACGACGTCGCGTTAGAAACGGTATCGGCCGCACTCT
Source organism: Chalciporus aff. trinitensis (assembly GCA_038089015.1). Lineage (NCBI taxonomy): Eukaryota > Fungi > Basidiomycota > Agaricomycetes > Boletales > Boletaceae > Chalciporus > Chalciporus aff. trinitensis. Next base: position 153 of record JBBPJZ010000046.1, read on the forward strand.
CCAAATTCCCAAAATTCGCGAAACTCTACATGATTCAAGGTCAGATCCATCAACTCCAAAATAACATTCGCGACGCCCGTACGGCCTACGCCGCAGGGCTCAAAGTGTGTCCCAAAGCAATCACGCTCTGGATCCTCGCCAGCAAGCTGGAAGAACTCGACGGCAAGAGTATCAAGGCGCGTGCGATCCTCGAGAAGGGTAGACTCCTCAATCCGGCCAATGAACTCCTCTGGGCCGAGTCCGTAGGCGTCGAAGAACGATCGGGCGGAGCTGCACAAGCGAAAGCGATGCTTTCTCGTGGACTGCAAGAATGCCCTATGTCTGGTATTCTCTGGTCGATGGCGATATGGGCTGAGGCTCGTCCGGCCCGTAAGTCCAAATCCGTGGATGCGCTCAAAAAGTCAAAGGACAATGCGATTGTAACGTGTACGGTCGCAAGACTGTTTTGGGTAGAGAGAAAGATCGAGAAGGCGAGGCAGTGGTTCTCGAGGTCGGTAGCGACGGAGCAGGACAGGGATCTCGGAGATCATTGGGCATGGTGGCTCAAGTTCGAGAAGCAGCATGGGACGCCGGTGAGCCATCGTTCTCTCGAGTGCGAGTCTGACGCTGAATATCCTTTGTTTATAGGAGTACGTGGCCGAGGTCGAGAAGCAATGCGAAGCGGCCGAACCCCATCATGGCCCCGTGTGGCAATCTATATCCAAGGACGACAAGAACGTTGGGAAGAGCACGAAGGAGGTGCTCAAACTTGTGGCCGAAGCTCTACATTGATTCTGCCTGTGGTTGTTCCGCGTGAGTTATGCTATCGTTGCATGTTTGTATCTTAGACTACTAGAAATGTATGATCATAATGTTATTCTTCGCCCAACGCGTAAACTCAGGACATCGTGTTCGGAAAATTGCAAGGAACCTATGGCTCTAGTTCCATCTAGGACTGAATAGATAACTAGGAGTGTAGCAGACGAACAACAATATTACAGTAATATCCAAGTGCAAATGATGGGTATCGTATGAAATGATCAGCACTCGGTAAATCACAGTTTGGCATCACGTTTCCGCCGTGAGGATTGCTCGTCACCATCGTGAGACATGAGGTCGCTGACTTCCCCTTGACCATGCACTCCGCCGGGGATATCCTTCTTCCAGAAACCCCGAGCGCAGACCTTGGGACCACGCCTTGCCTCGACAATCTTCTTCCAACCCACCCCCTCCCACATGGAGGGACGCAGCATCCGCATTGCCGCTTCATCCGCGTCGATGCCTTCCTGTTCGCAAGCAACGCGAACGGGGTTTGAGGGCGTGAGGAGCGCGAGAGCGATTTGTTGGGGAGGTGTGGGGGCATTTGGTGGTTGCACTTCGAAGTCAGGTGCCCGACCATATCCTATAGTGGCCGCTTTGATAAGGACAGACCTGTGTAAGAGTGAGTTGATCACATTTTCGTGAGCGGAGGAAGAGCGGATTCACGATGTGAGCCCAAAGACTGGCTTGACGCCCTCTGCTTCACGGCCGGTGAGGAACCTGTGTAGACGAACTGTGCCTCCTTCTCCCCAGCGCATGTCGCTAAATGTGTGATATGGTCGAGACGGGTCTATAGTGCGACAGCTGGGAAAGTGGGGGGAAGAGGAGAGGAAGGAGCGCAGTGGTTGTGCGAATATTGATGTCACCTCTGCTGCGTTCAGGTTGGGCTGTAATCAAGGGAGCGATCAGTTGTGAGGAAGAGACAAGTAAAAGACGTACCTGTAAGCTCTTGTCGAGAATCAGGACGACTACCCTAGGGGGAAAACGAGGGGAAATAAGCACTTTGGAAGCGACATCGGGAAAAAACTGACGGAGTGACGACCATCGTGCCCTTCGCTAGATGTGGTTCCATCACGCACAAGAGAGGCACACTTTCGACATCTTGAGGTAGCCCGATCTGTTTCCACGTTCCGCTTGTCTTGCAACACAAACCTCAAGCGTTTACTTGACGTACCTCTTCAAAGGCTTCACGTCTCTGGGGGGACGTTCAGAATGAGGGAGTAGCGATGCAAACAGGGGGGGACTTACCGCTGTATCCTCTACTGTCAGATCTTGTGGATCGATCTTTCCACCTGGCAATGCTGTGTCGCCTGCATACGCTCTCAGGGCCTCGGATCGTCTACAACGATGTCCCGCACAACCCGAACACGTGTTTCAGCAAGCTGCACCCTCAACCACCGTAATTCCCCTAACTGCGCACGAACGACTCACCTACTGAGGAGCACGTAATATACTATCGTTATCGCCCTTGGCCAGGCAAGTTCTTCCTTATCTTCGGCCATAAATTCGTTCCTTGTTAACCTGCGTTACAGATGTTGGCTGCGAACAGTTATCAGATCACGCTGCTCACTGGACAGAATTATCAAAATGATCTCCAACTCTACGTTCTGGGCTGTGTCTTCTTGGCTTCTTCATTCGTGTGGTATGCTTTGTTCAGGCTGAAACCGTCTGTCTACGTTCTTTCTTTCCCTTGGTTCTTCTACGGCATCGCTTTCTTCTTGATCGCCATCCCTTCGTTAGCCCCCTCACTCGCGAAATCACACACAATTCTCTCGGATCTTGCGACATGGTCATATGCCGTCTCGTCGGCGGCTGCCTTTGTCTTCTTTGGGCTCAACTTTGGAGAGGAAGCGGTAAGTGGTTGGTCTATTTCTGTGTATGTGCCACCTAACACCATTTCCTATAGGGTGCTGCAACGGAGGTCTGGACACTACGTGCATGTATCGTGCAGGGTTCGCAGCAAATTTGGATCGCTGCCCTCTGGTATTGGGGTAGCACGTTGAATAATGCGCAACCGGGAACGATGTCTCCTTGGTGGATCGTGTTCATCCTGTGGCCGCTTTCGTTCATGTCTTTCGTGTTTGCGTACCTGATGTTGAAAGGCCTTCCAGGTATGTGGGCTGAATGATGGGGTTGGGACTGCTGTTGATGATGTCTTTAGACTATTATCGCCAGACGCCACCAAAGGTGCCTAATTTCTTCAGGACACTTTTCAGGAGAAAATTAGTCCTATGGTAGGGTCGAACATCGTTCATATATTGCCGTTTTGCTCATCGCTTTCTAGGTTCCTGGCCTCCGAAATCCTTCGTGACTACTGGTTGAGCGGGGTAAGTTCTGTCGGGGCTCGTCGATCCTTGGAATTGGAGCTTACCACACTGAATGTAGCCTTACGGCAGAAACTGGGGCTTCCTCTGGAGCGTGCCCATAGCCAAGTGGCAGATTCTGTTGCTCATCGTCGTATTCTTTATCGGCGTCTGGGCCGCCATGCTGCTGGTATTGACGCACTTGAGTAAGACACATACATGGCTGCTTCCCGTCTTTGCGGTTGGTCTGGGTGCTCCTCGATGGTGTCAGGTGTGTTCCTGTCGTTTAAGAGGCCCCCCACGAGTTACTGATTGGACCTGCGCAGACTATGTGGGGTACTTCGTCTCTCGCGCTGTACATTCCTTGGGCAGGTTCTGCGGGTCCTTATCTCGGTCTCTCTTTGTGGCTCTGGCTCGGTGTCTTGGATGCTGTCCAGGGCGTCGGTCTTGGGATGATTCTGCTCCAGGTACGGAAAAACTAAAACTAAAAGGTCATAGATGCTGATGTCGACCTTCAGACCTTGTCGCGTCTACACGTCTGTGCCACGCTTGCATTGGCTCAAATCATCGGTTCGATCTGTGTCATGGTCGCTCGCGCAACGGCACCGAACAGAATTGGGCCTGGTAGCGTGTTCCCCAATGTTGGGACCTGGGACTTTTCGCAGGGCATTGCTGGCAAGTAGCTTCCCCACTTGTCTGATTCTCGTTCTGATGAAGGCCCCCGTTTGTACTCTACAGGTAGTCCGATGGCTCAAGCGCCCTTCTGGATCGCCTTGATATGCCAGATCGTTATCGTGCTTGGTTACTTCCTCTTTTACCGCAAGGAACAGCTTGGTATGTCGTGTTCTTGACATACCATCCGCCTCAAATCGTTGACCATGTGCATTTTCCTAGCCCGACCATAGAAACTCGACGCGCGGCTGCTGCTTTCTCAAGAAATCAAACGACCCAACTCACGTCTTTCTCATCTTGCATTCGTTTCGTTATAGTACATACCTCATCACCCGCATATATCATCCTCAAGGACGCTATTCCCTACAGACTGTCGTCTCGTGCACTCTCGCTTTTGTTTTCCTTTTCTCTGGACGTTTTGGGACTCGGTTCGCGTCGACGCTCATCGATCATCGCTTGCTCTCACAATACACACACATACTATATACTCGGACGCTACTGCTCTTTGTATTGAGAAAAAAGGGTTTGTGAAACGGACACTCGTACTAGTAGTACCTTGCTATGGACTTGGCACTTACTCACCTCACGTTTTGTTCTTCTTTGTCCTGGTCCTCGGCGTTGTTCTTAGCTTTTGTTTTGTGGTATACGATCTTTCACTGGCATTGTTCTACGTAAATATCAGACTAATGGTACGCGCTATGACTTATCGTGTGGCGACGATCAGTTCGATCGGGTTTGATAAACTGCCTGAGTGTTATGGGTCTGGGGATGTGATCCTTAGACGACTAGCTTGACTGTTAGCTGCGATGGGCGCACTCCTCGTGGGTGTGTCAAACAATGATTGCCAGTGTGTTACACGTCCACGAGATGGTTGCCTTCAAATGCTTGAGGGTCCCAATCTAGGCAGAGCAAAGGGTAGGGATGGACAAAAGGACATAACCATATTGATGGGAGTGGAGGCACAAAGAGATTGCTGTAGAAAGATCTTGCCACAAAGGCATTCAACGATGACAAGGGTACGAAACTAAAGATCAGCAAAGCAAATTCCGACCTCACAAGTTCCCGAGTCATATGTATACTTAGTTGCTTCATGGGCATAGACACAGGGAGGAAAGGTATCTCGAATAGACGAAGAGGTACAATAAAAACATAGGGATACACCAGAATGAAATATGCAGTTTACTTGGACCCAGTAGAGAACTCTGATAGGCATGCGTCAGTCACGGATTTGGCAAACCCAAACAAGACGCCACTCACTCGTAACAGACTTGGTACCCTCAGAGATAGCGTGCTTGGCAAGTTCACCTGGGAGGATGAGGCGAACCGAAGTTTGAATCTCGCGTGACGAGATAGTAGATTTCTTGGAGTATGCAGCGAGTTCTGTGTAGCGATAAATTTGATTAAACATCCGTGGAAGTGGATAAGACGTGACACGTACTAGATGCCTCGGTGGCAATGCGCTCGAAGATGTCATTGACAAAGGAGTTCAAGATGGCCATAGCCTTGTTGGAGATACCCGTATCAGGGTGTACTTGCTTCAACACTATAGAAGCAGATCAGTAACCGAGTAGCAACCAACAAAAAATCGCGTGACCACTCACCCTTGTAGATGTAAGAGCTGTACGTCTCCTTTCGGACCTTTCGGCGCTTCTTCTTCTCGCCATCAGCAGCTGGTTGAGACTTGCTGGCGGTCTTCTTGGCAGCCTTTGCGCCGGCATCAGCTTTGGCAGGTGCCTTGGAGGCAGTGGAAGCAGGGGCTTTGCCGGCAGTGGAAGCGGGCTAGAGATATCATCAGTACAGGATACAAACTAGATAAGCCCATAAACAACTCACTTTAGGTGCCATTTGTCAAGTTACAAAATGTACAAGATATACGACTGGAAATCGAGTATAAGTTTCGTTCAAACAATGAACAAGTACGTGTGGACGTACCAAGTGTGTTGTCTGTACGGGTGAGCCTTGAGAGGGCTGGGTGGTGGTGGTATGGGGGAAAGTGTTTGAGTGGACGCGACAAGCATGACCGCTGCTTTATGAATGGGCAAGAACCTCATTTCAAGGTCCGCTTGTGAATATGGACCTCACGTGATTAAACAGACCGCGCCTGTCACGCGACAGTCACGTCACGCTCTATATAGGCGCGCCATCCCCGACGGCTTTGAAGCAAACTTTGAAGTCTTTAAATCCCATCCATGGCCATGGTAGTCTTTGGCAAACGATTTAGAAGAATACACGCAAATACGGCGTATAATGAACCTTTGTTCAAATTTCCCAGAGTGAGAGCAAGACTATATAACACGACAATAACATGGAATCTACTGGTACCAAAAGGTACAACTACGCACAGAATGTCCGAGTCGTCCGATACACTGAATGGCTTCCCAGAATACATGAATTAAGAAAGAGTAAGTATAAAGGTACAGAGAACAAACTTCCAAAGTCAATCATATCACCTCATGCGGTTTCCCGAACGGTACCCTTTGCATCGATCACATTGAAGTCAGCGGCGTAGTATGGATGAGGGCTGAGGAGCGTTCCCAGACGTTGTAAAACCTCGACCTGGAACTCCTCAAAGGGGAACCCTTCTCCGTCGACAACCAGGACACCACCGGGATTGAGGGGTTTGGCTCGGTAAGCAGAAGCTTTGAAATATCGGTTCTGCAATGCAATGTCAGAAGCGACATCCGCTACGCAAAACCCATGTACCCACCGAATTGAACCAGTACGAGCGGCCAACCTCGGCGCCTTCCATCGCATCTAACAGGAACTTCCGACCAACCTGGATCGATCGTGTCAGTAAGCAACAATAACTTTTCACGAATGAACTTGCAATTTCTTGTATGGATATGTCAATTAGCCCATCATCAGGATGCGAGACAGGGAATTGCATCAATGACCTGAAGAGTGTCACGACGTGTATGAGGGACATTGCGCAGGAAGAGAAGTAAGACAGGCGTACCGGCTGACATACGGACCCTTCCCAGCATACATGTACAAGATAGGTTTATCGAACTTGACCCAATTCTCGCCGTCGGACACATCAGGCTCAACGGGGGGCTTATCGTCGCTAGGCGTAATGTCGACCTCTGGTAAGGCAGGTGGTATTCCTTGCGCCGCACTCATTCGACGAGCGTTAAGAGCATCCACCATTCTTGACTTGTCTTGTTCAGCCACTTTCATGGTAAGCTCCATTTCACATGTCTTGCGCATTACAACTAAGGAAAACCAAGAGTTAGAACTGTTTCATTCCGCGAGAAATACGTTCTTACGTCCACGAAGGAAACCCAAAATGAAGCGTAGGTCGCCCATCCATCTAAGGTGTTCCGTCTCAATATCCAGGTCGGCCATAAGGCCAACGGTCTGTGAGAAGAAGGAAATCCGCTGTTGATTGCCCTGGGTGAATGCAAACAAGTCGACTTTCATTGGTTGGCCTGAAAAACAAGTCCGGTAAAGTTACGGTAGCCGAATTGTTTGAAGGCGTACCTTTCAAGACATTGAGAGCAGCCGCGCAGGGGTCCAATCCATCACGAATACCAAGGATATTTAACGAGAGGCCATTCCCCGAGCCCGCAGGTATTGGGGCTACGGGAATACAAAATGCTTTCTCGGAGTTGGCATGCTTTGCAAGTCCATTCATGACTTCGTGGATGAGACCATCCCCCGAAACAACGACCAACGCATCGTAGGTAAGGGCCATACTTTGTGCAAGTTCGACAGCATGACCAGTTCTTGTGGTATCTACACAGCATGAATATATGTGGCGACGGATTGGTGATACATGGGACTCACACGTCACGTCAAGCGTGCAGCCTGCCGCACGCAGTATTGGCTCTACCTTGTTGGTAAAGATTTGGCGTGCTTTCCCCTTCTGATCGTCAAAAAGAGTATATCGTTGAGACGGAAGGAACATACGGGGCCACCATGTGGGTTGATGAGCACTCTCAGGTTCTTGGAAGGACTGCCGCCTTGGGAGCAGATAAGTAAGGTATAGATAGACTGGGACAGAAAATGGGGATCCGCGCACCTTGGTACGCAAGCTGGGTAATTGCGTTGCACCAATCTTTTGGCTGCGAAAGATCGTTACCCTTGACTGAACCCCGGAGCTGCTCCATGGCGAATCGCTGCTTCTTTCCGGTGCGTATCACGTAGGTGATTTCCACGGTGCGGTCGGACAAGGTAGCAGCGACGACATTGCGAAGAGGAATCTCGGTGTGGGTGGCTTTAGTGGAGGAGGAGGAGAAGAGGAAGGATTGTCTGGGGGTATTCGGAGTGGTAGATCCGTGTGTGATTGTGAGGGAGACTTGGCTAAAGCTGAGTGTTGTGAATGTACCATTGCCAGTCTCGAGAACGAGTTCTTGGACGGACATGGTTACACTGTGGATGGTGGACTTGGTATCGAGGAAAGGGAGGGGGTATTGTTTCCTGAGTACGAAGGAGCTATATCTGTCTTTTGGATCAAGGAACGTTTCTCGTTCGCTGACACCCGGAAATATTCCATCCACCGCAGCTCGACGACTCGGAAATTTCCACTCATAATATTGCTTATGTCATATCCTCCTCACTCTCCAAAGTGACGACTTCACATGAGACATCCATTGCCATGCCGTGAGCTGGCAGGTCACCCGCCGTACTTCACGCGTACGGTTCCGCAGTCGCTATAAATACATATGTTGTTTACTACTCTCACTAAGCTCCTCGCTCGCAGAGGCCCTCTATCCCCCGTAACTCTCTCGAGCACCATGTCCACAGCTGTGCATGTAATCGCTCAATCCGGGTTCGGAGTCGGCACAAACGAATTGTACGACCGGTAAGGAGGATCACCGTGCACTCAAACGTTTGATTCATTAACGTCACTTACCTACTTGATATGTAGTGCCCGGCCTTCTTATCCGCGACAGTGTGTGCGATTCATAAAGAACGTCGCTGTCACAACATCCCCGTTGAACATCGTAGAGTAAGACTGCCTTGACCCCCGATTCCGCAGTCCCCTTCAACGAACCAAATTGCTGCGCTTTTTAGGATCGGCGCCGGAACGGGACTATTCACCCGCGCTTTCTTTGCCGATAACGATGACGGAACCAAAATCACTTCCCATAAAGCGATCGAACCTAGCGCCGGAATGCGAGAGGTCTTCAAACAGAGAGTCGCAAATGAGGTCGTCACCATCGAAGACGGAACTTTTGATAACGTGCCCTCCGTCCCAGATGGTTGGGCCGACCTCATTATCATTGCTCAGGTTTGAACCCCCCCACGTCATTCACTCCACCGCTCCCTTTCTGATACTGATGCGTCCTCGAATGGCGTGTTCAGGCGTTCCACTGGTGCCCTGATTATGGTAAAGCCTGCTTAGAGTTTGCTCGGATCCTAAAGCCAGGTGGAGCGGTGGCTTTCATCTGGAACTTGGAGGACAGGTGAGTGATTAGATTTTTCCGACTTGATAGCTCCGTTTTCTCATTTAGAGGATAGGGATGGCGCAGGCTGGGTAGCCCAGATACGTGACCGCATTGAGCGTCACGAAGCTGGCACGCCTCAATTCCGTCTTGGTCTCTGGCGTCAAACATTCTCCACGCGATCCTACATCGAGAACTTCAACCCGCCCGAAGAGAACGAATGGGTGTATCACCTCGATGCATCGGAGAAGATTTGTGTCGATCGTGCATTGAGCAAGAGCTATATATCCGTGCTTCCACCTGACGAAAAGGCAAAAGTTGTCGAGGATATCAAAGCCATCGTGGCCAGAGGTGATGGCAGAATCTGGCTCGACCAGCAGAACGGTGTTTTCCAATATCCTTACAAGACCCTGGTGGTCATCTCGAGGAAGAAGTAGAGTTGAGTCAACTCCTCACTGTAAGTTAACATATGTAGATCTCTGTCATCCGTGGAATTGGAAGGTCTTCTCGAAATGCTAGTGAATGCATAAGCGTTGATCACCCAGAAAGGTATTTAGGTTTGATTGGCATTCTTGCAAGTCAATATTTCGCAGAACTGACATTTATTGATGCGCTGATAGCGTGACAGATATTGGACAGGCAATGTCATCGAGAATGCTTCCATCCTCAGAATATTCTTGCTGTGTACGTGTACCTCGCCTTATACGTTTCACCTCCATCAGAGCGGCACGATCACGGATCACTCGATGGCACGAATGGCACTCATATTGCATTCGGCTACATGCTGATACCTCACGGAATCATCCATGCAGACCCCCTCGCAGCAAGTAGCATCAGCAAGCCATCGCTTCAACACCGCAGGTAGTTATTCCTTACAACAAGTCAGATGATGCAAGTGTTACCAAGAGGTGAACGGGGTTGGATCACATGAGGTGTGAGAGGCAGTAAGTATATCCGCTCACGTTTCTCGGCCAACTCGGCAACGGACAGCATGCATCGTGCTTCGTGCATTATGTATTACTTGTGGGGGGACAACAAGTGTCTGAGCCAAGAATACAACCCTCCAATATCAGCTGTTGGCGTTACGCCGGAGGAAGAAAGACAGCCCAGAGCACGCAACTGATCGCACCCCAGACGACGCTCCAAGTGACCCATGCCTTTCCAAAGCTCGGTCTCTCGATTAAAAGCCTTGCTGCTGCCCAGTATGTAAGGGGAAGTGAGGGTAAGGTGCGAAGGGTGATTTGAGTGTGGGCGGAAAAGGTGAGTAGGAGGGTAAGTGCGAGTGCGTGGAGGACGTGTGGGAGAAGGGTTGGAGAGAGGAAGAGGGAGGGGGTGGGGGTATCGGTCGAGCGTGCCGTGTGTTTGACTTCCTGCTTCTCGCGTTGGGAGAGGTGCATAGATAGCATAGGGAAGACCTGAGTGATGTGAGAGAGGTAGAACCCACAGAACGCATAGACGTTCAACAGGATGGGCAACGCGAGTATAAAGTTCGGCACGTTCGACAGCGTCCAATATCGTAGGAACCCAACGTTCCAATACTTGAGCTGAACATGCGAATATACCGATGGAAGCAGTCCCTGATCACACCATTCTGGGCGATCGCGTGGCGTGCAGAACAAAATGTAGCCTTGGTAGTTGTGGTGTACGAATGGTACGAGCGGGAGTGCTGTGAGTGCGATGCAGAGACATATCCGGGCTCGCCTGAGCTATGGACGAGCATCAGCGCGTTCCATAGACGAGAAAAGACAACTTACTAGGTGCTTCCTCGCAGAAAAATAAGGCGTCACGAGCATTCCCCAAACAATAAATCCACACAGAAATATCCCATTCGACCTAAACGCGCTTGCGATGGCGAACCAAATCGAGGCGAGAACCCATTGTGAGCGGGCACAGGCCAGCATGCCTCGGTAGGACGCGTAGGTGAAGAAGGGTTCAGTGTAAGACGCGAATCGGAGAGTTGAGGGGCTGCTGGATACGAGAGAGAGCGCGGCTGCAAGGAACGCAGCTGAGGGCGAACGGAGGTGGTGGAGAGAGAGATAGTAGAGTACGCGCGTCGAATCCAGGACGACGGCGAGGATTGCCCCACCCAGAAGGGGTGCAGACCAGTCCCCGAAATCTAGTCCCAGCCCCAAGCAGGAGAGCAGGCTCCCAGACGCACGCATGATGAAGGGAAGTGCAGGGAAGAAAGCCCACTCGTGTTCATACGCGTGTCCAGCTTGTGCGATGTGTGCAAAATGGAACGCATCCCATCGGAGGAGGGATGAGATCCATGGTGTCGCGTTGGGCAGAACAAGTCGTGGAGAACTGTCGAACAGCGTCAGGAGAGACGTCGCTAATACTATGAGCGCAGCAACGAGGACTCGGCTGAGCAGAGAGAGGACGGTCAAAATTCGCAGATGCCTCCGAATCGCTGGGTCCTCAGGTGGTGTGTATAGAGAAGTCATCCTTTGATGGATTTGAAGATCACAACAAGCCACCTGCGGGAAGCCACGTTCAGTGTTCACCACTCCACTGCGTGAGCTGGTCGACCGCTCTCTTCCACGGTCAAGTTCCACAGTTGGCTCACTCGTGATTCGTGAAGCGTCGATGTCTTCTCGACTTAGAAACAAGACTATCTTCCCGGACGAGCTAATATTCCACATCTTTTGTTTTCTAGACCCAAGTGATGTTATCTGCGTGCGCTTAGTGCGTTCTGCCTGAGTCATAGCCAGGCATGCCTCCAACCTGATACTCTTGCCAGGTCTCAAAGCAGTTCAACGATGTCGCCTGCGACCTACGTCTATGGAGGGCTCTTTATCGTTGCTCGCGTCTCCCTCGTCCACCTGGTCCTTTTCCGTGGCAATCCCTTCAGTTCCTTGAGCGCAACCTGATACTTTCAGAACGAGTATCCCACACTTGGACCTCCCAGCCTCTGGATATCATTTCGCGTAGTGAGGGATCACGCATGCAATCGTCAGCCTCCTCTTCATCCCACCCTTTTTCGATGCTTCTTTTCGGAAGATATTATGTTTGGAGTGAAGGAAACGAAATTCTTGCACACGATCATATCACAAATACGCGTCAGGTCCTATGGAGAAACAGTAAAGAGATACTCAGTGTCGTTGTTCCCATTGATATCTTTCCAGATGGACAACGAGTCTACGTTATCCAACCCAGTGACAATGAACAAATTAAATGGCCAGTGTATGCACACTCCTGGCCTCGTCTATTTCAGGTTAATTCTAATCATAACTTTGACCAGGACGTTGCTGGAGTTTTCTCCGAAGGATGACACTAGTCCATCATTGGGCCCTATCACTTTTGAGATCGACTTGTCACTAGAAGACTTCGCCGACTACACGTTCTATCCCAATCCCCCATGGATATATGCCATGCATACAGTCAGAATATGGGGAGGTGGTCAGAACAACGAATCCCTGGTCATAAATACTCAGACACAAGTGATTTACAAATTCCCAAAGTTCAGCACCGAGCTTGTGAGCAACGCTGCCATCGCCACATTCACTGATTGCTGACTTCCCTACAGATACCATCCCATCGTTTTTCTGCTTACTACGCGTCACCTGCGCAAATTGTACCCATGGGACCATATACTGTGACTTTTCATTCTGGCCGAGGTCATAGGGTTCTCTGTCAAGCCTTCACTCCCCCTCCACCGACTGGCACGGCTGGCATTCTCGAATTGCGCCTCACTCATGAGACGGTATTCGATGAGTATGATGCTCCTGTGAGAATGACAAGTCAACTCCAGGCGCCTGTTGTCTGTCCCAACACCGGGAACGTTTATAATAGGTCCTTAGGTATCTATTGCTTGGAGGACAGTTGGATGGGTTTAACCACCTACAAGTGCATCGGTATCACGATCCCACCCCCGTCACCGATCATAGCGGAGCTTCTCCCCATAACTATTGAAATCAACGCACTTTTCTCCTTGGAAGGTTTTTTCCGTGGCGGCTTCTTCACAGGTTCCGAGGACGGGCACGGAAGAGGAGCATTTACGATGGAAGCCTCCATCAGCAGTGGCGGGGTCACTGGCGATGAACCATTCAAATACCTCTACAAGTTTTCCGTCGATGCCAGTGGCGAAGAATGCACGGCCATTGTTGGGGAGCCCACTAGGCTGTCCGACGATGACCTCGGTGGAGGCTTCCAGTGCGAGGTCGACAGTTTTACAGGAATGACCTTCTACGAGGCGGGTGGACACGAGGATGGTCATTTGGTTATGGTGGATCTACGCTAGCTTACTCGCTCTTTGAGCATCTTTGAACGTACGCCTAGATCTGTCATACTCGTGCACGTCACACCTCGACGCATACAAATGCAATGGTTACCTCTGGGTCAGTAAGGCCGTCGGCTCTATGATTGATCGGGTGCTTGAGAGTGGTGGACGTCTCTTCCCGCAGGGGCTACGCTGTTTGCTGTAGGCTTACCAGGGTGCCACATGACAACTAAGGGACCAGGTACATGTCGTCCATGTGATATGTAACCTCCTTCAAGCTTCAGGAGTCGTCCAGAAACTCACGTGCACTACATGCCAGCTGGATGTCGACCCTTCTCGGACCGCCGGAGTTCACAACAAGTACTGAGTCTATCCATTCTTTTCCTCTTCCACAGTCAAATTTCACAATCGGCTCACCCGTGAAGCATCGATGTCTTTTCGACTTAGAAGCAAGTTTATCTTCCTAGACGAGCTAATATTCCACATCTTTCTTTTTCTGGATCCAAAAGATGTTATCCGCATGCGCTTGGTGCGTTCTGCCAAGTGGGTAGTAGCCGGATATGCCTCCAACCTAATACTCTTGCCAGGTCTCAAAGCAGTTCAATGATGTCGCCTGCGACCTACATCTGTGGAGGATACTTTATCGTTGCGCGTGCCTCCCTCGTCCACCTGGTCCTTTTCCATGGCAATCCCTTCAGTTCCTTGAGCGCAACCTGATACTTTCAGAACGAGTATCCCGCACCTGGACCTCCCAGCCTCTGGAGATCATTCCGGGTAATGGTGGATTACGCAGATCATACATGCAATCATCGGCCTTCTCGTCCCCCGAATCTTCGATCCTTTTCGGAAGATATTATGTTTGGCAACAAGAAACTGAAATTCTTGCGCAGGATCATATCACAAATACGCGTCGGGTCCTATGGAGAAACAGCAAAAGAATACTCGGTGTCTTTGTTGCCGCTGATATCCTTCCAGACGGGCAACGAGTCTATGTTATCCTACCCAGTGACAACGAACAATTTGTGTATGCACACTCCTGGCCTCGTTTATTTCGGGTTGATTCTGATCATACCCTTAACTAGGACATTACTGGAGTTTTCTCCGAACGATGATACTTGTCCATCATTGGGCCCTGTCACTTTTAAGATCGACTTGTTACTAGGAGACTACGTCTGCTACACGTTCCGTCCCAATCCCCCATGGATATATGCTATGAATACGGTACTACCAGGTGGAGATGACGAGAACAAGTCTCTAGTCATAAACACTCAGACACGAGCGATTTACAAATTCCCAAGGTTCAACAGCAGGCTTGTGAGCAACGGTGTGATCGCAACATCCACTAGTTGCTGACCCCCTACAGATAAAATCACATAGCTTTTCCGATTGTTATTATATGCCTTTCCAAATTGTACCCATGGGACCCTACATCGTCACCTTTTATCCTGGCTGGGCTGGGCTGGCTGCTGAGACTCTCTATCAAGTTCTCATTGCCCCCAGCGCACCACAACCATCCGCTACTGGTATTACCGAATTGCGCCTCACCCATGAGACCGCAATCAGCAGACGTCATACTCCTGCCGGTGGGACTATCCTTGCTCAGCTTCGCCCTATCGTCGTATGTCCCGAGAGTGGGGACACCCATATCAAGTCCCTCAGCGTATATTGCTCTCCGGACCGAGACGTGCCCATAACCACTTACATGTGCGTTGATATCACAATTCCCCCTCCATCTCCGAATACAGCGGACATTCTCCCCATGACCATCGAGATCGACACACTTTTCTCCTTCGAAGCTGCTCTCCGCAATGACTCTTTCGCAGTTTCCGAGGACGGGCACGGAAGAGGAGCATGTTTAGTACGCAACTTCAGCAGCAGTGAGGGGGATAGCGGGACAGAGAGCAGTAGCAAATTCTCCCCCAAAGGATACTTCTACAAATTTTCCATTGACGCCAGTGGCGAAGAATGCACGGCCATTGTTGGGGAGCCCCATAGTCTGTCTGTCGATGACTTCGACGGAGACTGCTGGTACAAGGCCAACAGTTGTACAGGAATGACCTTCTACGAAGTGGGTAGATACCGGGATGATCATCATCTGGTTATGGTGGATCTACGCTAGCTTACCCGCTCTTCCAACCTCCTTGCAGGTACTTGCGCTTAGATCCTTGCCTAGATCTGTCGTGCACGTCACACCCCGACACATACAAATGCAATGATTACCCGCTGTACGAAACCTACGTATATCCAATGACGGGTATAAGTATCTAATTAAAGCATTGTCATGCACGCAAGTATTACTATGTAGTATCCGAGAAGAAGAAAAAAGAGTCCAGGCTTCCGATATCGTGTATATCACAAAACGAATGAACCTGCTGTGCGAAACCTACGTATATCCAATGACGTACCAAGTATCTAATCCAAGCATTGTCATGCACGCAAGTACTTTTCACTATGTAGTATCTAATAAAAAAGTCTAGGCTTCCGGTATTGTGTATATCACAACACGAATGTCGAGGATGATGAGAAGTGGACACAAATGATAATATATTGTACAGCCATTCTGGGTGAACGAGCGGATTTCCTCTTGCTTTCTTTGCGCCTGCGCCTACTCCATGGTGGTTGCTCTGAATCGAAGGAACGGTAGATGGGAACGATGAATCGATACTCAAACTCTTCGGACACGAGCGTGATTGAACCACGCATGTCGCCCCCTACGTATTCGTGCAGGATCGATCTGTGCGCGTGGCCGGTTCAAGTTGGGTCCTGACTTGACATTGGAATAGTTCGATAAAGGATATGACAAGGACTCGGATCCTGCGCTCGATGGGAACTCGGTAGATAATGCTGCTGATCTCAAGAGTGATTTTGAATAGAAGAGTGTGTCCAATGTTCCGAGAATGCACCTGTCTTGGAGGAAGCTGTCTAGACTCTGCGGTCTCCCTGAAAGCGGCGAGATGGGCACCAGTCTGACAGTCAATTGTGTAGATGAAGTTGGTCTGCTCGATTGAGACCCGCGTGACAAGGAACTTGAAGTTATATGAAGCGAGGCGAAAGGTGTTGCGTGTGTGTCGTATGGGTGCCAGCTAGAATGAGTGAGAGGTGTTCGATCCCGCATATATGCCAGTGCAAGGAAATGTGGCTGGCCATCTTGGTCTACCCTCCGCAAACCTGTCTTCTGGAGTTTCCGAGTCCTCAACCTGAGGTGAGACTAGAAATTATCCTTTGATGGACTTGGGCCAAGGAGCGCGACAAGCCCCTGCGGGAAGAGACATTCACCGCTCTCAAGCACCCGATCAATCATAGAGCCGATGACCTTACTGACCCAGAGATCTTCACTTCCACCCCATGGCATACTAGTAGCGGGAAAGAACCTTGATTGGTTCAGCCCACAAACTACACACCGTTTGCTGTAGGCTTACCAGCCTAGGGTGCCACATGACAGCTAAGGGACCAGGTACATGTCGTCCATGTGATATGTAACCTCCTTCAGGCTTCAGGAGTCGTCCAGAAACTCACGTGCACTGCATGCCAGCTGGACGTCGACCCTTCTCGGAGTTGGCAACAGAGTCAGGTATTGAGTCTATCCGTTCTTTTCCTCTTCCACAGTCAAATTTCACAACCGGCTCACCCGTGAAGCATCGATGTCTTTTCGACTTACAAGCAAGTTTATCTTCCTAGATGAGCTAATATTCCACGTTTTTCTTTTTCTGGATCCAAAAGATGTTATCCGCGTGCGCTTGGTGCGTTCTGCCAAGTTGGTAGTAGCCAGACATGCCTCCAACCTGATCCTCTTGCCAGGTCTCAAAGCAGTTCAATGATGTCGCCTGCGACCTACATCTGTGGAGGATACTTTATCGTTGCTCGCGCCTCCCTCGCTCACTTGGTCCTTTTCCATGGCAATCCCTTCAGTTCCTTGAGCGCAACCTGATACTTTCAGAACGAGTATCCCGCACCTGGACCTCCCAGCCTCTGGACATTCTTCTGGGTAGTGGTGGATTACGCAGATCACGCATGCAACCGTCGTCCTTCTCGTCCCACGGTCCTTCGCTCCTTTTCGGAAGATATTATGTTTGGCAACAAATACACGAAATTCTTGTACAGGATCATATCACAAATACACGTCAGGTCCTATGGAGAAACAGTAAAGAGATACTCAATGTCATCGTTTCCGTCGATATCTTTCCAGACGGGCAACGAGTCTATGTTATCCAACCCAGTGACAATGAGCAAATTGAATTATCAGTGTATGCACTCCTGGCTTCGTTTATTTCGGGTTGATTCTGATCATACATTTGACTAGGACATTGCTGGAGTTTTCTCCAAAGGATGACACTGGTCCATCATTGGGCCCTGTCACCTTTGAGATCGACTTGTCACTAGATGACTTCGCCCACTACACGTTCTGTCCCAATCCTCCTTGGATATATGCTATGAATACAGTACAACGAAGTGGAGATAACGAGAACAAGTCTCTAGTCATAAATGCTCAGACGCGAGCGATTTACAAATTCCCAGAGTTTAGCACCAAGCTTGTGAGTAACGGTGTCATCGCCATATTCACTGATTGCTGACCTCCCTACAGATACCATCCCATCGTTTTTCTGATTACCATGCGTCACCTGCACAGATTGTACCCATGGGTCCATATGCTGTGACTTTTCATCCTGGCCGAGATCATAGGGTTCTCTGTCAAGCCTTCATTCTCCCTCCACCGACTGGTACTGCTGGCATTCTCGAATTGCGCCTCACTCATGAGACTGTATTCGATGAGTATGATGCTCCTGCGAGAATGACAAGTCGACTCCGGGCGCCTGTTGTCTGTCCCAACACCGGGAACGTTCACGGTAGGTCCTTAGGTATCTATTACTTGGAGGACCCTCGGGTTGGTCCAATCACCTACAAGTGCATCGATATCACGATCCCGCCTTCGTCGCTGATCACAGCGGACCTTCTCCCCATGACTATTAAAGTCAACACACTTTTCTCCTTGGAAGCTCTTTTTCGTCGTGGCTCTTTCGCGGTTTCCGAGGACGGGCATGGAAGAGGATCATTTATAGTAGGCAGCTTCAACAGAAATGACGGGGGTAACGGGACGGAGAGCCGGGAGGACTTTTTGTTCAAAGGATACTTCTACAAATTTTCCGTTGACGCCAGTGGCGAAGAATGCACGGCCATTGTTGGGGAGCCCACTAGGCTGTCCGGCGATGACTTCGATGGAAGGTTCTGGTACAAGGTCGACAACTGTACAGGAATGAGCTTCTACGAAATGGGTAGATACCAGGATGATCGTCATTTGGCCGCGGTAGATCTACGCTAGCTTACCCACTCTTCGAACATCCTTGTACATCATACCTCGACACATACAGACTAGGTGCCGGCTTCGGCCGCCTTTTACCTTGCTTGCGCTTGTTATTTGGCTTGATATTTCTCTTTTTGTTGCGTGCTAGCGACGAACAAGAATCGATTCCTCAGCTAGTAATACATATCGGCGAAGTTGAACAGGGAAAGAAAGCAGGCATAAGGGACCGCAAACAGTGAAGAACGAACCGACATGGAAAAATTCCGGAATTTCCGTGTTGTACAAAGAAGTCAGCGTCTGGATTGTGACGCCATCGGAGTCAATGTGTGTGGTCGGCGAAAGGGGCATGTTATGACACGAGAAAGACGGAGTAACGGGTGAAACCGCCGGCTTGACGTAAGCAATTTGTTGATATGGATGATCGACTCCGTACGAGCGAGACACAATCGGAAGCGACATGTTTCGCGCGTTGTCTCGCGAACACGATCCATGAAAGAGAAGTCAGAATAACGTGAAGGACCGTTAACCACGAAGTGCGGCGACAACAACTCGATTTAAAGATAAGTTGACGAACGAAGTTAGCGCAATTACGTAACTTGTTATTTTATATGTATGATTCGTGAATGCAACATGGCAATGACCTTTGCGAGCAAGGTGATGCGATGATTACCTGCTGTACGAAACCTACGTATATCCAATGACGGGTATAAGTATCTAATCCAAGCATTCTCATGCACGCAAGTATTACTATATAGTATCCGAGAAAAAAGAGTCCAGGCTTCCGATATCGTGTATATCACAAAACGAATGTCAAAGATGATGAGAGGTGGATGCGAATGATATGCTGGGTAAGTAACGATATATTTGTACAACGTTCTGGTTGTTGAACGAGCGGATTTCCTCTTGCTTTCTTTGCGCCTGCGCCTAGTCCCCAGTGGGTTGCTCTGAATCGACGGAACGATGAATCAATACTCGAACTCTTCGGACACGAGCGTGATTGAACCACGCATGTCGCCCCTGCGTATGCGTGCAGGATCGATCTGTGCAGCCACGGCCTTCCGGACCATCGCATTCAACGACGTGGGCCCACAGCCTAACAAGAGGGCGAAGCAAAATGAGCATGATACGTGGACTATCGCGAGGAAACGGACTTACACGCAACGACGATAGCCCCTTTGGACGTTTCAACCTCGTCTGCGATCAGCTTGTCCAGTTTGGGTTTCCCAGGTCTGGCATGCTCCGAGACGATATTCACATCCATCGCTTCTTGCCGGTCCATCTCGAACTGGACGTCTAGAGGACTTGGCAAAGCTGGCATTGAGGCAGAAGGCAACGGCGCATTCGGGTACGTGCTCGTCGGTGGGGCCAATGATGCTGTTTGAAGCGTCAGTGCGCGTGGCCGGCCGGGTCCTGACTTGACATCGGGATAGCCCGATAAAGGAGATAACGAGGATCCCGAGCTCGATGGGAACTCGGTAGATAATGCTGATGATCTCAAGGGTGATTTTGAATAGAGGGGCGTGTCCGAATGTTCCGAGAACGCATCGGAGGAAGCTGTCTGCGGTCTCTCCGAAAGCGGCGAGATGGGCACCAATCTGACAGTCAACTGTGTAGATGGAGTTGGTCTGCTCGATCGAGACCCGCGTGATGGGGAACTTGTATGAAGCGGGGCAGAGGGTGTTTCGCGTGTGTCGTATGGGTGGCTAGAACGAGTGGGAGATGTTTGATCCTGCAGATAGACAAGAGAATGTGGCCGAGCATCTTGGTCTACCCCACGCAAACCGGTCTTCTGGAGTTTCCGAGTCTTCAAGCGCCGTATTTTGCCTTCCTTCTTCAGCTTGCGGCTCAGATTAGCTTCTCCAGGTAACGCTGTATCGACATCTCCATCGAAGTTAGTCAGGTCTAGAATGTTCGTCTCGTGAGCGACGCCAATCTCGTCCGCGGGAATCTCCTCCTCGTCAGCGAATTCGCCAAGGTAATAGCTGAGATCGACATCGCTCTCGTAGCTTTCTTGACTCTCGAAGGATTCTGAAGACTTGGAACGGAAGTGGTCGGAACTTTCGAGCGCAAAATTGGGGTGAGGTGGTTGTAGTTCTTCGGTCGAGTTCATAGGCTTGTTAGTGAAGTACGCATTCGGAGGAGGTGGAGGAAGCGGATGTTTCACAGGAATAGGTTTAAAGTTGGTGACGTAGATGTCAATTTGAAGCGCCGACGCAGGCACCATCGACGCACAATGACGTATGAGTGATGCACACCATTGCACATGAGCTAGAGAGTTAAGTTCAGCGCAGCTCGCCACGAGTCAACCTAACACTTACAGTACTCTCGGATGAGCCAAATAAACCGCACGCGTTTGAGATCTGCACCATTTCTCCCCCAATCTCCTGGACGCGATCCAAGATGTCTCCCATTCCTTCCCGCTATACACATGCACATGTACTGCAACAGCGCCAAGCCAAAGCTTACGCCCGAACCACCGGTGATGATGACAGACGTTGAGTAATTCCCCCACTTTACTCGCTTGGAACTGCCAAACGGCCCGTCAACGAAAGCACGCAGGAGAACGCCGCGCTTGGGCAAGGAGTTTGACGGAAATGATGCAGGCGCGTCTCCTCGCGATTGTTCTGCTGTCATGCGACTGACGGCATCCCACAGATCCTGTGTCCAACCGTTTTTCGCGCGTACGAGAAACAGCATTACACGACCTGCATCCGTCGGTGCTCCTTCGTCGCAAACAGAGGCGCATGTAAACGGGTGGGATGTGAACCGAGAAATGGTGGGGATATTGATGAGGAAATGTTGGCCTGGTGACCAAGGTAGGAACGCCGGTGTGACGAGGCGCAGACGCACCGTCCGTCCCGACAAGAGCTCTGCATGAATGTAACCACGAGGGGGAACATACGGGGAAACCGTCGGCTCGAAGAGCTTGGGCTCAGCTGGGAATCGATATGGTGTTGGCCGAACTGCGGATCTGACAACTCCCCCTCCAGGAGAGAAAGGACTCTTGTCGTAATACTCGCTGACAGGACTGGGGGAGCGAGCATCCAGAAGAGGGTGTAGCGAGGTCGATTCGACACTAAGAGGGCGGATGTGGTTCATTTCCCAGGTATCGGCTGATGCGGCCTTGACATGGGACTGAGCAAGTGATTGTTTGGAGATAGCGCCGCCTACGATGCCATTAGCATATATCCACCATGTTGCCCGCCAGAGCCGTTCACCGGCCCACACGCCAAGTGCAGCCCAACACCACCACCAGACAGGGGGATGATGCATGGCGGCTGTGACTAGCATGCAAGGCACAAGAAGAACATGCAAGGCGTAAAATGATTCATAAAACTGTCTCCGAATGGGATAGAGCGAGAGAAGGATTATGAGGGTGAGAAGTCCAAAGGCCTGTGTAACCGTGAGCTCTACTCTGGGAGAGCAAAGAGGGCGGGTCTGCGTACGATCCAACCATATATGAATGGGTTGTATGTCCAGGCATAAACATAAGCTACACGACCAGTAGATGGGTTGACATCTCTGGCTAGCTGTATACTCCACAGAGTAACGTGGATAGCGGTGAAAAACCAGATGAGTCTCCCTGACCATCTGTGCAGCCACGCGAGCTTGTCAAAGTATAGCTGTATCATGAAGGGGATGGCGAAAATCGCGAAGGGAGGTGCCTTGAGAGCGAAAAGGACGCAGAGAGGTAAGAGTGCGAAGGCAATCTGACCGTTCCTTGCGGAAGCCGACCATAGAGACTTTGATATAGTATACTGAGGGGCGTAAGGCTCGAATGTCGAAATGTCATAGAGCTGTTGGGGAGGTGAACGAGCAACGAGCTGCCAGACTTTGAGGTTCGGAGATAGGTAATCAGGACCGGCGAAAGCGAGGGCAAGGGAAGCCAGGGTGAGGAGTGTCAATGAGAGGAGCTGAGCATTTGAAGGGAGAGACCTCGGTTGGCGGTGTGGTTTGTTGGATCTTTTAGCCACAGCCAGGGCGTGTTTCTTCCTCCACGTACGACGTCGTATGGACCATTTAGACCAAACTGCGCCAAGGTAACCGCCTCTGGAATCGGTCCAATGGAAGAATGCGAAGCCAAGAAATATAAGTACGACGGAGAGCCAGAGTAGAAAGGAGTAGCGTCGACTTGGGATACTGAGAGAGTGTACAGTAAGATAAGCCGTGATCCACTCGAGACTGTTGGAGTATATGGGCGTTGGAGGATCGGCGGAGGAAGAAGAGAGGGATGAGGAGGGAAGGATCTGAGACATGACCAGGGTCGACAGGCGACCCGCGAGTTGAAAGAGTGACTTTTCCGTCAGATATTCCGTGAAATATATAACTAAGTTGGCATCCTCTAAGCGTGAAGGAGAAACTGGTCTGACCTGGGCGCGCTGATCATCTCCCGCGTGGGCATGGGCATTGGGCGCCGACGTCAGCTTACACCGAAAATAAAACAGAGTGATAAATATAAGTAATGTGGAGTCACAAATAAATTACTATTCTTGGAAATGGAAAGTCTTGGATGAAGTCATCGATGAAATCTCATTGGCTAGCTGTCTGTCTCCCCCTGCCCTTTTACTGTAAAACTTAACCGGTAGCATTGTACAACGATCGTACCTAGACATGTACAGGCCATCTCTAATCACCGGTACCGGTCAGTTACCGTGGCGTACATATACGCCAGGTTATTCCGTGCCTCTATGAAATGTAACTGTCTCCCCCCTAGGCAGACAAATCCTAGAATCGGAGGATTGTCACCGCGAGGAATTCGGGTTCGGGTTCGTCTCACCGCTTCCAATCCGCAACTCGAAAATTTCAGTTTATCACATTACTGTAATGATGTATGCTCTTCTACACTCAACTGTACTTCAAGGGTATCTGTCCCCGATGTTCAAGAGTCTTCTTTCATTCAGGTGGTCATGCATGTCATTTCAGCGGCCGGAACATGCAAACGCTCCTTAAGGCAGCGTATGACCTTTCTCGTTGATCAACCGCACCGAGAAGTGAAACAGGTACACGGACGGACACCCATGCCCAAGTCCCCCTATCAGCATGTTGTTATCATGTGGGTCATGAAGCAGATCCTTATAGCAATAACAGCTAGCCGAATCTCAAAAGCACGCATTGTGATAGGTTAACAGCAGACACCACATTTCTTTTGGTGAACAAATACTGAAAGTAAGCAGACTGCGTCTACATCCCCGAAAAGAGTCCGATCACAGAAAACTGTAGCTCAATTGGATAGGGGAATACCAAGCCAGCACAGAAAAGCCTACGGTGCAATGAGACTAACTGCGATGTGCGGGATTCAATAGGACAAACATCCGCTGGTCCTCCGCTGGCCGTCGGGGCAGCGTGCAATTCGACGTTTTACGCACAACTGTCGGTTAATGGTACGGAGAGCGATCAGGACCTCGGCGCCTATCTGATCATGCGATCATGAGCAGCCGCTTTCTTTTAAAACTCGTGATCGGAGCGGCATTGCTTGGACCAGATCGTAGACGTGTATCCTGCATTCAGATAGAAAGAAAGATGTGCGAGGTCGAGTTCAGCATGATGCCATATCATTCCGCACCGCCCTTGCGGTCGATCTATACGCATACATTCGTCATGCCTACAATGTCTCTCCCGAAATCACCTAAATAGAAATATGAGAATCATCAATAATGAATGGGACGACAACACCCACCTGTTTGCCCGTCTTCTTGATCTTCTCGAGCACAGTCTCGTAGGGAACATCACCCGTCACTCTCACCTCTTTTTTTTCGAGGCTCACATCGTAGGTGATCCCTTCGAAGAATCCAGTCAATTTCCGCGGAATTGGAACCTCCACTTGAATGGACTGAGCGGACATACCTTCGACTTTGGACAATGCCCGGTTGACAGCGCCTGAGCAGCCCGCACATGTCATCTGAAGGGACACATGTCGCATCAGTGTGGCGATCCCGCCGATTCAGCTCTTCGTAGCTACCTCGACTTTAAAGAGATACTCTCCCTGTGCGTTGATTGCGTTAGCATTTCTAAAGTCGACCTTCCAGATTGCCTCGCACCATAGTAAGAGATAGAAACAGGCGATAAGATAACTCCGAGTTGGTTGAGATGCAAGTGGGTGAAGAATGACCCCGTTAGCAA
This sequence comes from Chalciporus aff. trinitensis, assembly GCA_038089015.1. Taxonomy (NCBI): domain Eukaryota; kingdom Fungi; phylum Basidiomycota; class Agaricomycetes; order Boletales; family Boletaceae; genus Chalciporus; species Chalciporus aff. trinitensis. The sequence goes on from JBBPJZ010000046.1 coordinate 24,951, forward strand.
CGCTGGGCTTTTATAGCATGACGGTTCACAGCCGCGGACCAAGCCAACCAGACAAATTCGGAATCAAACTTGAAACGAATAACCACAATATTACAGTAGGCTTCCACTATGTCCCGCTCTTACAAACAATTGTTTGTCAGCGTTTCAGGAATCACCGAGTCTCCCCGGGCCCGTATATACGTATCCAGAATCTCACGCACGCTATAAACTGTACTTATGGGCGGTCATGAAACCCTGCCAACTTGCCTTCAAGGTCTCCAGAATCTCACGCACTCTGCAAATTCCGAAGTTCGAGACAACCTCGGATACATGACCGTCTTGGCAGGGCATCACGGCTATACCTCGCCCCACATTGATGATCATCCGAGACACCGAACCTGGTCAGTGGTTTGGACCAAGCACCACCTCCAGCGTGATTAAGTAAGTCTCTTTTCGTCATCTAGCCTTCGAGACTCTTGTACATGCCTTCCCTGAAGCAGGTCTTGGGGTAGTCGTTGCCGCAGACGGCGTCGTATGTCAAACCGATGTATATGGGTGAGCGTGCAGTGCTTATGCTGATTGGCATTCGGCTGGGTCTCGATGATGTCAATCCTATCTATTACGATCCCATCAGGGTGAGCACTGTTATCTACTTGCTCCATTCAAAGCTGTATGAATATTCTCGCAGGCGTTATACACGTTCTCCCAGTCTGTCGGGATTGCGGAGGGTCGACCTTCTTTCTCCTATTATTTCATGGGCTCTCAGGCAGATAACCTCTTTTATCTTGATCCTCACTATGCACGCCCCGCGGTTCCTCTTCGTCTGGCGCTGCCCGCATCCGTGCATGAAAACCCACCGCGTTCGTTACCGCGAAACCACCCCAGATAGCGCCTTCCGACCCGCGTGCAGCCACGCGCTCGCCTGGTCCTCATTCTCCTTCTTCTTCTCACCACCATCGTACTCTCACTTCCTCGTCTTCTGTGAGGACCGGATCATCAACATTCTCATACCATGCACCGCTCTCGAGAGGGACTGGATTGACCTGCGACGACGGGTTAACGAGGTGGGCATTGCTATTTGCGTCTTCGTTTTCCGACCTCTGTTTTGTTCAAAATTACCAGCTCAATGCCAAGTACAAGATAATTTTCACCATTCAAGATGAACCCCCGTCATGGCACTCTTGATTCTGATGGATTCATGGGCCTCGAATCCATATTCGAACCCAACGATATTGGAATGGACCCCGGAGATGAGGAAGCGGAAGCGGAAGCAGTAATCTTATTCGCCAACCATAGACGAGGACATCCTATAACTGGATGAATCGTCACCGGATACCGTCCGTCAACACAGCCTTGCCACCACCACTCTCCGTGCGTCCGCCATCACGAGCACGCGCGTTGTTCATCCGATTCTCGTAATTGGCCGTCTCGTTAAACTCTCTTCAAGGGAGCTCGGGAATGGGAAGTGTCCTTCAGGATTCGTAGGTGGTAAGGGGGATTTGACCATGGGTACGTTCACCTTTTTTCGATTTCTTTCCCTTCTTGCTCCCAGAGCTTCCTTTGACCCTGTCGACGTTGACTTTGCTATCGGAGGGGGATAGGATGTTCGACCGACTGTGCAAGAGGCGTCGGCATCGAGGGGGCTACCCACTCGTCATCATCTTCCTCCTTGTGACCATCGATCTCCTCAAAGTCTTCACTCCTTGAGAGGCCCTTAATACTATCCTCTTCCTCCTTGTCGACCTCGAACGTCCAGTTTGGTCTGGGAGTGAGAGGTCCTATGGGATCTGCCTCGGTATCTGCCTCGGAACCTTTCACTCCGCCTTTGAGACTGCTACCAACGGGTGAGACGGAGGTCGAACGCGTGTCAAAGAATTGGTATTCGTTATGATGAGCGCGTGCAGGCCGCGCTTTGGCGCTGTCGGCTTCATGAGCTCCATTGGCTGCCTCAGCATGGTCTTTTCCACTTCTCTTGCTCTCTGCTCGATTATGGTGGCCCTTTTGGCCCGTTATTTTTCTTTCATCTTTCAAGCCCCTTGACCGCTACCAGACCCTGTGCAAGCCTGTGGCCGTGTATAATTGGCTCAATCCATTCGCATTGGACTGGTGTAAGTCGATGTAACTATGTACCTCTTAGATCAGTAGGCCGTAGAGATACCCTTCACTTTAAATTCGCATTGGACTGAACTTGCCGCGTTCGCTGACCGCTGTCGTACGAGTTAGAGCTTCTTGAACATTGATTATGGATTCAAGTTACCCTTCGATTTCCAAGTCAAAGGGTCTTGGGAGCTGAGATAAGATCTTGATCCCACTCTAGGTTCCACCTCGGACGCAATCTCTCTCCATCAGTAACAACCATCATCACAATGGTTACGCCAAGCGACAACAAGCCCACATACATCTACAAGCTCGTCCCGCACACTGTACCTGTTCCAGAGGTGCTTCCCGAAGCACTCCCTGTGAGTGACCTCGACCAAAAGTCCGGATTTGTCCACCTCTCCACCGCACGTCAAGTTCCTGGAACCCTCAAGTATTTCTTCAAAGACCACCCACACGTAGGCGTCCTACGTCTTGACTATAACGTGGTAGAGAAGAACATCAAGTGGGAGGATCCGAAGGCGGAGGTGTGTGGACCGAGAGGTGGAGAGGGCATGTTCCCTCATTTGTACAATGGGATCAAGCTGGGGCGAGAGGAAGTGGACAGTGTGTGGGTGTTGAAGAATGGCAAGGGTGGATGGGAGGAGGCTATCGAGGCGGATGCCTTGTTCAAGAAGTGGTTCATCTACTAACTAGAGACGTGAAGGCGTGCGGGTTCAGTGGAAGATGCTGGTGAGTATTGTGTGATAAATTTCGTTGATCGGCTCTGATTCTCAGTTAGGAGATCTAGACAGATCCTGCTGCGTTTTCTCGGAGGTGGATCAAATGTTCGAGTTGAATCACCGACGTATGGCTCAGAGAAGGGCGAGTCGTGACCTCATGGTGTCGCGAGACTTATTAGTTGTATGATAGCATACCGAACCTTTGGAACGAATCACAAACATGAATGAGCCTATCAATCTAATGTTAAAACGTTGTAAATGTTATTAGTGCTCAACTTTAGCTACAGCTGTATGTGTCTATTCTGACAGCCCGTGGGACGAAACTGTAAATATTGGCAGTTCCCTCCACACTTGCCAAGTTCGAGCGCCCGGAGTGCCACAAAGACTTCTGCGCTCGCCGTTCAATGCCCTCAGCGCTAGAGTCGAAATGGAGAACTGTATATCCTTTACGGACTTTCTTCATTAGAGTGTATCTGTTCGACCTGAAAATGAGAAGGCTCGGCTCAGTTCAGTGCTCCACCTTTGCAATGGTGTATCAAGAGTACACGCACACTAAAGCATTCACTTGATACTTGACCGATTTTCTATCGCAAATAGGGTGAGGTTTTTTGGGTCAATGACTCTAGACTAGGATTAAATATATCGTTTCTCTACTAAGTGTCATCAGATCCCACCCCCCGAAAAAGCTTTCTACACTACTATGGTGGTTAGGACGGGGGTTAGGACGACGGCCACCAGGTTTAGGTCTCCGACTTTCGCTTCCGCTCCGGTTGCGAGTAAACTTCAACGTCCGAAACAGTGGGCAGCATTGGATCCTCAGTATCCCTCGGAGAAGCAAAATGAGAAATTCCGCAAGGTGGTATCCAGTCAATGGTATCATGAGCGATTCGCCAATGCCCTCCTAAACCCCGATCATTGATTACTCGTTCGCATCTCGACTTCATCCGATTCTGTAGCAACGGCTTGCCACCCAGCGCCTGCACTCGGTCTCCCTCGTATCCGATCGAAGAAAGAGCCCAAGTAACCTGAGGTGCCGAAAATGTTTGGTTAAATCTTCTGCCATCACGGATGATAGAGAAGACTTACTCCAGAGGAACGGAAGCTTGGCTTGCTCTTCTCTGTTCGTAAGATAATACACTGGTATGCCAGCTAGCACAAAGCCTGTGAACAACACCAATGAGCCGAATTTTCGTCCGTCTCGAGGATACGTACCAAGGACAGCCATGGCTTCAAGAGGTGCTGCAATGATGGGCATACACAACAAGAATATAGCAACCGCACAGAACACGAGTGGTGTTACGATCCATGTCTTGTATGGTCTGATGCGGCACCATCAATGTTTCCGAACACAGTAAATGTTAAACAAAAGGGAACATACCTCTCTAGGTTTGGCTCCTTCAACCGTAGTATGATCAATCCAAGGACCTACAGGCAAATACTCAGCTGCAGTAAAAGCATGTAACACAGTGACGGCTTACAGTCAAGAAGAAAAACGCCCAGGACGCCACAACAGAAAAGTTGACCAGCGATCGGAAGCCACCCCCGACAACAATAAACGCGATCGTTATCGCAGTTTGCAACAAGATAGCGTTCAACGGTGTCTGGCGCGATTTGTTGAGATTACCAAACATAGCGGGCAGGTATCCTTCTCGCCCTGCAGCTCGGATGAGCCGTGCAGACGTAAAGGTGGAGCCTGTTACATTCAAATGAGAAACGGGCTGTTTGTCTGGCAAGAGGGGGCATTACCGTTGAGCGCACCAAAACATGATACTGCCACTAGCACTGCAAACACCACTCCGCCAACCGGACCAAAAAGTGCACGGCCAAAATCCAGCGCAACAGCATTACTTCCAGCTACAGTTGCCTTATCAAGTACTACAAGATATGACACGTTGGAGAGGATAAACAAAACCTTAGAGGAGCATTAGACACAAATTCAAATAAACTCTCCACCAATGACTTACAAAGACAGTTGCCATACTAAAATGAATCGCTCTAGGAATGTTTTTCTCTGCATTATGCATCTCCCCACCAACATAGTTGGCTTGATCCCAGCCGTCGAACGCCCATAGACCAGAGTACAGAGCAAGGGAATAGGCGGACGGGCTTTTACTCGAGTCATCGAAGAGAGGTTCTTTGAACGATTCTGATGCGTGCCCTCTTGCTAATTGTACAAGACCAAGAATGGTAATGGTTATCTGTGAACAAATTCCCCTCCTCATACACCATCTTTACGAAAGGCAGGGACAGAACATACCAAGACACAGATCTATGGCAGTCAAAGAATATAATGACTTGTCAGCTCCGTATTTTGGCTGTTCGAAGACATATATACCTTGATAGTAGTAAACACCACAGAAGCCCTCGTCCCCATATTCCTTGTTGCCGAACATATCAGAGCTACGAGAAGCACTGCTACCACCGCAGTGAGTTTGATAGCCCATTGGGGAATATTGCCTGGTGATACCTGGTCACGGGTGACATGCCACATGATTCGGTTCAAGTATTCAGCGAATATAAGACTGATGATGGCGTTTCCGCCTATGAGACCAGACGGTGAGTCGCGGGGAAGAGGTCATGGGTATTGCTAGCGAACCTGGTTTTAGTGCAGAGATAGCTGTCCAAGCAAACAAGTATGAGACAAGAGGCCCATAAGCGTATGCTAGATAGGCTTGGGCACCGCCATTTAAAGGTATACTCGAACTAGATGCAAATGAGTTGTGGGGCGGAACGGGTGTTGGATAGACAGGACGTACCCCAGCTCTGCGAAACTACTTGCTCCAGTCCATGCAAGTAAACCGGACACCATCCATACTGCTAGGCTTGCTCCAACGCTATGCGTGTTTGCAACCACGATGCCTGGTGAAGAACTGTCTGGCGATTTAGTGTTCTGAACAAGGTCGCGAAAAATAAACATACAATATTCCAGAGCCAATCTAATAATACAATATGGTCAACCTCATGAAGAAAAGGATGCGAGCCCCAGACATACCTGTAGTCCAACCACCAATCCGATACCTAAGAGCACACGACCGTCTAACAACACCGAAATGCGACTGACGATAAGATATGCGTACCATGTATCAAACTTATGCTTTTCTCTGCTCCCGGACCTTGAGTCCACGACGTGTCTGCCTCGCTCACACTCGCGCTGAGTGGCAACAATTCCGCCTGAAAGTCGAACCCCGTGAACGAGAAGGATCGCTGTCGGTGGTTTCTTGGTGATATGGGCGCTAGCATAGGCCCTTCAGTGAGCTCGAGGTTTCGTAGAGATTCTGCCGAAGCATTGGATGATGAGTGAGAGTGGCGAGGAGCCACTGGTGATGTGAAGGGACGGTGTTCGGTTGAAGTTGAGGTAGGACTTCGTTCTCGCGAGCGGGACGAGAGAGGCATTCAAAACACGTCGCGAAGAAAATCGTAGGAGGGTTCGTTGTTGGCTTGGTCTGAGCTGAACCGGGATGCGAGGCATGCAGAGAGGCGTTATGCGCTTGGCGCTCTGTACGTACTATACTTACATAGTAGTGTGATGCAAATGTTGTCTTCAGACCACCATCATCTCACGCCTCGTCATCGAGATCAAAGGCAATCTATGTGCACAATCCGTGCTCTGTCGCACTCTGGCCCAACGAGTCTGGCACTCAATTCAACACCCCTGGCGAATCAATCATGGGAATTCGCCATCCTCTATGATAATTGCCTCGTTCAAAATGCCAGTGAGGTGCTGGAACAGTCTAATCCATATACCCTGCTGAAGTGTCGTCTGCCAAGGCTCACAAATCACCGTTCCACCACTGGAGGAACAATCAACCACAGTGCTGTGCTGCACCATAAAATAAAGTAAGTGAAGGTAAGCTGTGACGTTCTATTCCTAACATGCATGGCCTGCATGGTGTCCAGGTTCTCCATGGATCGTACTAGTAATGCATGTATGCGCCTTGGAGAACCATGGTCATGACATGGTGTGATCAGTGAAACACAAATCGGTTTTCGAGGTGAAAACTTTGTCTAGATCCTCTAGTTGATCGTGAATTCATCGTGGCTCGCGTGTCTAAGGCCTCGATCGGAATGCGATCGGGGGAGGGCCTTCGTGGCGCAACGATTGCTTCTCAGAAGCAGGGACTCCTCTTCAGGTGAGATACTATTCTAATAATAGGGAATAAATGACTTCATGTATGCACGATTTGACAGCTGGACAGCCTGGACTAACACAAGCTCGGACTTAACGGCAATTGAATGTACTGGCCGGACATGAAGACATGGCTGGTGAAGCAAATGATCTAAACCTAAAGAAAGTGTAACGCTCTATGCGCGCTGAATTTTTCCTCGCCAACGCAAGGTGGGCTTACTAATTCCAGTTGTCGCAAACTTGACATACACATGGTCACGGTTAGCATGCCAGTATATCTTTGACACCGTTACCCCCACTGAACGTGTCGCCTCTTCGGGCAGGCATTGGTGGTGAGGCCTCACTGGCGTAGATGGGATTAATTGGCCAAAAAATACCCACTGACGGATATGTGTGAATACAGATCCTTTAGCATTTCATCATCACACTGGGAAGCCATTCCCTAGCAATACAACCCCGGGCCAAGATAGTCCGAACACGAAGCGGATCCTCACGCTGAATATCCTTGCATATGCACCCTATACGACTAGCTAACAAAGTACCTACTCCTGCAGAACATACTGCGAGGAAAGACAAACAAAGACATGCCAGTGGGCTGGAAGCGACAAATTTGCGAAAAATTGAAGTAACAACCGAGTAACAGTAAGGCGATATACCGTATTCACAGCCCTACAGACACTCGGACCAGCTAGCAAATATCCATCATGGTCAGGTGACGATCTGACTTTCCACCCACTTCATAGAAAGTTCGTCCTGTAAAACTGTCGACTTCGAAATAAGACTCTTCATTGAGTCCACCATTGGACAGCTTGGTGCGTTTTCCAACCTCCATGGTGCATTCTTCACCACTGGTGTCAAGCGTGAATTTATAGAGGAATTCGGGGGAAGATCCACCATCGCCGCCATCACCCATTCTGTGCTCGTCCTCACCGTGCTCAGCGCTCATCTCCGCTGTGCTCCTCCACATTCTCCGAGATGGGACCACCCCTTCCATGTCCATCTGCGGAAACTGCGAAGAAACCTCTCTTGGCGATGCCCTTGAAGGAGAAAAGTCTGCTGATTTTGACAGTCATGGGAAGAATTTCTGTGGTATTCGGGGATGCAGGTGGGATCGACGCACATGTAAGTATTCGTATTGAGGTTTTCAAGGTAAGAGATGCCGAGGGACCTGGTATGAGTGTTTCCTGTCTTGGGACAGACAACAGGGGTACAAAGCTGATCAGCGAGAATGCTCGGAGCATCGGAACGATCGATCACAGTCTCGTGGGTGAGACGTAGTTTGAGGATGCCTGCACGAGGTGCCAGTGGTTGAAGTGGATCGGGGGCAATGAATGGTTGGTAAAGAACCTTTCTTCCAGACCTAGTCTGTCCGGGGTGAAAGGTGAGAGTATATGATCCCATGGGTAGAATTTGAACAGGTGTCGCAGAGTGTCTGGTAAAGCCGGACATTAAGTATGCATTGAATGTCAATAAAAACACTGCGCCTTACGAGTCTACTGCTAAATGCCGGGAATATGTAAATCACTCGTGTCTGCGTATTTATGACCAGCGACAGGTTGTCGGGGTGGTCGATGAACATCCATGGGGGGTTGGTAGAAAACGAACAATTGTCCCATTCTCCAGGATCCAAGTCGATCTCGAAAGTGACAGATCCCAAGGATGGACCAGCGTCATCCCGCGGCGAAAACTCCAAGGGTTTCCTAGACAAAGAGGTGAACGTGATTAGTCTAAAATAGAGCAGGCAATGTACATACATTGACCATTCGATTTCTTCATCGTCAATTGATAGGACGACGTAGAATTCGTTGTCCATCTGGGAAGATCTGGGTGGAAATATCTATTGCATGTATGTCTCTATTGTTGCTCCATAGAACCCGAGGTGTTTGTGATGTGATTATAGACCATTATCTCTGTTCCTCGAATCTAGATGATTCGAATAGGGTCGGAGGAGGGGCACCTCCCCACGCGAAGCAATCTTCAGAGGCTGCAAGGCCCAGGTGTGGGACAACTGTTCTGAACGGATCAGGTTACGCTCTAGAAATTCGATGGATTGCCATGGAGAAGGACCAGGTGGACGAGGGATGAGCAATGATAAAGCGTCCTCCACAACCGTACGTCAGAGGCGACATCGTTGAATTGTTTTGAGACCTGACAAGCGTGTCAGCTCAGAGCCACGTCTGGTTACGACTACGGGAGAACGTAGTAAGCGCAAACGGATGATATCTGTTGGATTCAGAAAACAAAAGAAGTGAAAGACGAGCTCATCCGGAAAGAGGATCTGCTCTTTCATTTGGGAAGACATCGAAGACATCGGCGCGTATACTGTGTGTACCATTAGTTTGTATCGATGCCAGTTGGCCTCCGTGTACTAGCTTCTTGGAGTGAAACAGTGAGTACGAGGGAAAGGACGTCACATGTACACTACCAGTACGGTCAGGGGTGGTGAGCGTCTTTGACCCACAATCCCACTCAAACACCCAGTGGGAAAACGACATGAGTTGAACACAAGGGAGCATTGAAGTGGGCTCGTAGTGATTATGATATACCGTCCAACCTGCCAAGCGTGGCGATCAAACAATCTATGTGGAGTTGTCAAGATGCTACATTTGCTGTAATCCGAGAAAGGAACTTCAAGTTGGCGTGCTTTTTGACACTCGCATTCTTGGAGCTGCCTTTCCCCACTGGCGTCGAGCGAGAATTTATAGAGGGAGTGGAAGGAGGGTCCATCTTCACTGCTCTCGCTGTCACGTTCGCAGGGGAGAGTTCCTCTCCGCCTTCCGAAACTGCGGAGTAGCCATTGATACGGCCGTTGAAAGAGAGGAGTCTCTCTGTGGACAACCAATGGGGGAACGTGTGTTGATGGTGGTGTTGACACACAAGCAATCAACCCCGATGCCCTCATGATAATATAGGCCCAGGAACCTCATGTGGATGTCCCCTGTTTCAGGACAGACAGGGGGGCAGAGAACAGATAAAGGATACTGTCAAGGGCTTCAAACCTCTTGACCATGGTCTCGTGGGTGAGATGCCATTCGACAACACTAACGCAACTGGACTGGGGCAGTGAGCGCTTGAAAGAGAGCGCAGAAATCCATCAACCCACCCCAGACGGAAGGTGAGAGTGGAGGCGCCTAAGTCGAAGTTTTACCGAGGTAATCAAATCGTAATCAGCAAAGAGAGCCCATGCTAAATAGAGGCGTTTCCACCACGGGGACCCCCGATTGAACAAACCATCCTGTAGGGACATTCGCGAGAAGTGTAGTGTGTGATCTATATAGCGGTCATAGACCAAGAATTATAATGATCACCACTGAGACTGATTCATGAAATACTTTTCGCGGGCCTCCCTACTGAGAATATGGACCACGAAGTTTCCAGCGTCAACCATGGCCCAGCCGTGATGACCCCGTCGCTTTGAGTTTGGGGGTAATGCTACAGGAGGGTCCATCTTTAACAGCTGTTGCGAATGATGAGCAAGGAGATGATACTGGTGGGAGTTTTGTGCTTACTGTTTTTCGGACCAATCTCACAACGGCCTCTACGGAACCTCGGTTTTCAGTGCCATCTTTGACCTGGGGTGACCCATGTTTGGTATAGCGAAGCGCAGGCAACAGGTGTACCTACCTGTGCAGTAACCACCCAGTCCCAAATACCGCCCTTATCCTCCTGAGTTCCCTCACCAGAGTAAGTCCGACCTCGACGTCTCCGACCCTTGGGTATCGTCTTGGGTAATGGTGGTCCAGGGGGAATCGCAATCGGTTCCTTCACTTCGAGGGTCGAAGGCTCTAGGAAGGGCGATTGACTTAGGGTTTGGTATAAGTTCTTTATAGGAGCGGGAATCCCTGAAGGAAGCTCATAGGATCTCGGAGCAAGGTGAGGAGGGAGTTGTCGGACTAGGTCTGGTTCTGGGTCGACGAACCATGGACGAGTTGGTGGAGTAGCTTCATCGGAGAAAAAGCGTCTACAGCTGGGTATCGTCGTGCACCGTGATGGACCAGCGATGAAGGCGAGGGTTGCTCGCTGAGCTTGACGGCGGAGAGACTGCATGGCTGCAAGTAACTGCAAGTATACTGAGTACCGAGTATATTGCTGAGCCAATCAGAAGTGACAGCAAATGATCGAGCCAAAACAGGCAAGTATCGGTAATCGGGATGTTCCGGACGTGTCTTTGTCGCGTGATTTCTTATTGAACCGAGTTGTGGAGTGCTGTGCTAGTGGAAACATACGCTCGAATTTTGAGCACACGAGTCCTGCAAAGCAATGGGTGTACGAGCAAGCATAGTCGTATGCGCGACCTCTTTTCTTCTAGGTAATCATTTGGGTACTTTGTCTTCCACTCCCATCTCACATCCCCCTCCAGGTTCTCTGTTCACCCATTGGATAGCAGACTCATTGACGCTCTGGAAGTCGCCCGTCACCGATGAGCACTTATGGACTGCAGCACTGTATTACTCAATACTGACAAAGGGTCCAGTGGAAGCACTCTACGTCCTCTCTGCCGTCGTCGTACTCGGGGGAACGACTATTTTCTGGAGCTTCCGTGATGGTGAGGCAGGAAACCTAATGTTTGATGGAGGAAGTCTAGGTCTGTCTCACCCAAGCGCGCAAGCGTGTCTGCTAACACCCTTCTAGTCCTCTACTTCACGACCGTCATCATGTACCTTTACTCCGTCATCCCAAGTTCGTGCTCCTCATTTGTGCGCTCACAGTTTTGACATAACATAACCCACCTTTCTAGACCTACTTGAAAAGTTCACTTCTATCCCACGTCAATCAGTAACAGAAGCATTTCCCCGCTCCCTCCGTTCACCGACGCTCGATCTCGCGTCAAATCATCTCGTTTGTAGCGTAGCCCTCACCGGAGTGCTGATTCTTCAAGCTGGACGTTGGTGGGCAGAGTACTCTGGGGACGACGAACCTTATTATGAGGAAAAATCAACCGAACAGTCTGAAGGACCAAGGCCTGTTGCAGAGCAAACAGCCACGTGATTCTCCCCATCTTCCCTCGATCCCACACTCGGAGCATAGCCTCTGCCACTTTGCTCCCCTCCATCACTGACCCGTGTGTACCATTTCTTAACCGTCATCTTACGGAACTTTTTCGTCTTGCTCACTCAGGAATATCACGATTTACATTGCTGTCTTGATATGTCGCGACCTTTGCGTGTTATCTGAAACTCAGATCCCCCCTGGTACTACGTGTTCGTACTCTCTATTTATCTCATAGCAGATCAAGGGTGATGAGTGCTTCTTTTCGGGGACCTACGAGTCACGAGCTACTATACTATATCCAAGCTTCGCTTAACCAACATCTGATGGTTCTGTGAAGAGAGTTGATTGTCCCTGGTTCGCATACTACACGGACTGACACCTGGGAGCAGTCTTCTAGTCGCATTGCAAAGATGAGGGAAATATGTACGTGAGACTGGGATCTTCCGAGGTTCCATGTAATTCTTCTTGAGCCTTGCTTACGAGTTGTACATCATGGATCTTTGCGGCATAGTACCCTGAAATAAGCGCCGTATTATACACGATTTCAGGCCGCAAACTTAACCACGTCTTTCAGTCTTCCTGCCCAACTCGATACCAACAGTGGCCATTGTAGATTGATCATTGACCTGACATGCCCAGTTACGCTGAAGAACGTGACGCTAACATCGCGCGCAACCGCGCCATTCTCCTCGGTTTGGACGCGGAAAAACTCAGGCCTGAAACCGAGCCCAAAGAAACTCGTCGTCGCAAACCCGGTGCCCGCGTCAAATCCAAATCCAAATCCCAGTCCCAATCCAACAACAAACGAAAAGCAGACACGGACGCCTACTCCAACACCTCCGATTCCGATGCCGATTCTGACACGGACGTTAAACCGCGCACGAGGAAGACGGCACGCGTCGTGTCGGATGAAAATGCTGCGCCTGGTGTGGGTGCGGAGGCTGGGAGTAGGAGAAGGAGTTCGAGGATTGCGGGTAAGGGGATGGACGCGTTGGCACGCGTTGAGAAGGCGAGGGGGACGCCACAACCGGTTTCTGTGAAGAGAGTTGTTGGTGATGCGGAGCGAGCGAGGAAACGGGAAAGGCGATATAACCCGTGAGTTTGCTCATGTTTCTTGGTTGTCGGGGTTTGTGTTGATTGGGAGGGACGGTAGGAAAACGTATGGTGCTATTCCGGGGGTCGGGGTTGGTTCGTGGTGGGTGTCGAGGTACGGTTTTCCTCTTCGACGTGCTTCTTGAGAGCGTATCGTTCATTTGACTGGTTTTGAACCTCAGGGAAGAATGTTCGAATGATTCTGTTCACGCGTGGGTCGAGATGGTCTTGTCACGCATTCCGCTTTTTATGCTGAGTTGCTTTTCTGCGCAGTCCATGGGTAGGAGGGATCGCTCCAGGTCCCGATGGCGCCTACTCCATCGCCCTTTCAGGTGGCTACGACGATGACGTAGATGATGGCTACGCTTTGTAAGTCTAGTTTCCAGCCCTTCCCATTCACCCTGTCACTAACGTGTTCTCCGTTTAGTACATATACAGGCGCTGGTAAGCAGGGCTCTCCATCCTGAACACAAACCATCCAAGTCGCTCACACTTCCCCTCGTAGGTGGGAGGGATCTCAAAGGCACCAAAGCCGCTCCTAAAAACGTGTGTCCCCCCAACTCGTCCTCATCCACAGTATTTGAGCGATCTTAAACACGATAATTTCACAGCTCCGAACCGCCGAACAAAGCTTCGACCAGTCGTTTGAACACAATCACAACAAATCGCTCTTGGTACGTTCTCCCGTCCTTTGCACGGATCTCGTGTTTGAATCATTCGTATTTGTGGAAAGCGTTCTGTGGAAAGTGGGAAGCCCGTTCGCGTTATCAGAGGATACAAGCTTCGTACCAAGTACGGTCCCAGTGAAGGGTGAGTAAACGTCTCTCCACAGGTGTGTTTTGATCCTCGACCAGGACCTCATTCTTGATCCCTTGTCACAGGTATCGTTATGACGGTCTCTACGTCGTCAAAAAGGTAACGCACTCTCGATGTTGATTCTCGTCATCGCTCTTGGATGATTGACATACTGCGACAACACGTAGGCATGGCAAGAAAAAGGACTCAATAAAGGCGGTTTCCTCGTTTGCAAATTTGCTTTTGTGGTCAGTCTGGTTTTTATGCTCTGTCCTCGTCTCCTCCTTGCTGACCACGCTCTGTTCCCACCCTCCCCCAGCGTTTACCAGACCAACCAGCTATTCCCGTCAAGGGCGACTTCGACGAGGAAGAAGAAGAGGAGAATCCCGCGATGAGTGATGGAGAAACGGATGTAGACGCAGAGGGTGAGACAGTTGTCGATATCGCTATGAAAGGCGAGCTGGACGAGGAAGAGAGACCCGCGATCAGTGGCGGAGAGACAGATGCGGAAGGTGAGACCGTATCTGAGGAGGGATGTTAGACCTGGATGTCTTTTAGTTGGCGATGGGGTGATTTTTGGAAGATTCATAATTCGTGTTGATAGTTACCCGCAATGCTAGTATATACCGCGTTAGTTCATTACCATACTCAATGTACATTTCTTCATCGGTTTTTAGTCTTTATATGAACTCGGGCTAGACTTCCAGAGGGCATCATTAAGAAGAGCTTATTATATAGTCTACTGATGACGGCGGATACAAGCCCGCCACCACAATATGGCCAGCCATCACATGCTCAAGATATCGGCCACACATCCATCTACTCCTGAACGATATCCTCCTTCCTCGGTCTCGCCTCCTTAATCTGTCCAATCAACGTCCTCGCCTCATCATCCATCTCAATCCCCAACCCTTCCTCCTTCACCAACCCCAACACATGCTCGATTTCCACAAACCCATCCTTGTCCACGTCGAGCTTTTGAATGACAGCTTGGCCGACTTCGTCGTCCGGTCGGTGTTTGATCACTGCGAGCGCTTTTTGGAGGTCTTGGACAGAGATACGGCCTTGGGCGTCTGCGGAGATCGTTTGGAGAGAGCTGCCCACGCGGGAGTCATAGTCGGACAGTTGGGTGTCGATCTTGGTAAGCATCGTGCGGATGCGTTTGGTCAAAGCGCCAGTGGGCGATTTGGGGTCCTGTGAAAGCGAAAGTGGATGAGTTAGCTGAGGACGTGGTGGGGGGGAGAAGGCGGAGCGTACCTCTTCGGCTTGGAGATTCTCCTCCATGAGTTCACGAAGTTCGTCGCGCTCTTTGAGGACACTGGATTTGGCGGACATGATGGACAATGCCTCGGCGAGTTCTTTGAGCTGCTCTGTAGTCATGCGGGCATTTTCTTCCTCAACAACAGGGTGTAACTGTGAGAATATCAACAAATTGATGGCCTTTGATGAGCGAGACCAGGTGTATTTACCTCAGCGTCAGGCAGGAGTGAGCGAGCAAGCATCTCGTCTTCCTGGCGTTTGGCGCGTCGAGCATCTTCCTCCTTTTGCTCCTGCTCCTGCTCGTCTTCAATGAGCTCTTCTTGTTGTTGCAAGACCTCGAGTTTCTGCTTATAGCTTGCATTATCCGAGTCGACTTCAAGTTCAGCCTCGTTCAGCTATCGAAAGTATGTCACCAGTAGTTCAGAACCGTCTGCACCAGAAACATACCAGGTTATCAGGCAGACCACACATAACACTCTCCAAACTCTGAATAATGGCCGTCTTCCCGTCTTCATCGTCACCCGGCTTCCTGTCAAAGTAGAACGCTCGCCCAAGAATGAGGAGGACACCAGAAACTCTGTTGTGTAAGTGCAGTTGTATCCAGGTCGAAAGCTCATCTCTAAGCCTTGCAGGAGAAACACCAGAAGTACGAATTCCTCTCGACTGGCATGCAGCCTGAAGTTCTGAGGTGGAAAGGTCGTCGACACCCTCGGCATAGATGGCTTGGTCGTCCCTCCGCAAGTTTATGAGTCTGGAATGGATAGCGCCCCTGAGGAAGTTATCGGTTCCAAATGCGTTGATACCCATATATCTACACATCGAGACGAGTTGTGGTCGGGAAAGGTTGTCGAGGGTGAGATCGTCGTCGAATAGTTTGGCGACATTGATGACGTCGGTCGCAGATGGAGACTCGCCTGTGGAACGGACTTTACGGAAGAACTCGTTGAAGGCGTCTGTACCGAGGATGTGGGCGTTGGCTTTGAGACCTGATTCACGGAGGGTTTCCTGAAGGAATTTCGCCATCTCAAGTCTTACCCTAAGGAGTTTGCGCTGTTTCTCTTCCTACGAGTCATAAGTGGGTCGGACGATACATAAAAGGTGATCGAGGAGTGGTACATACAGCAGCAAACTTGTCCTCGAAGGTGGAGGGGAGCATATTTGGAAAGACTCTCATTAGGACGGGTATGAGCAACTCCATGAATGGTATGATGACGAGCACTACAAACGGGACGAGCTTAAACAAGTCCTGAATGGTACGTCTAAGCTAGTGACACGGTTCGAATCAGTCAAGCACCAGCGTGTCACGAATAAGCACACCTGTCTCCGTTCTCTGCGAGTCAAACTCTCTCCATGCAATATCTTCCATTGTAGTCGTGCGGAGATGCGAACTTCGGAGACAAGGAGTCTTGATCCGTGCCAGTAGTGTTGCGCTTCGTGCTTTACTTTCTTCCATGCTCGTGTGAGGAGAGGTGCATCTTCCTTTGGAGCGGGTGGGGAGGGCTTTGGATCCTGAGGCGTGGATTGAGTGGTCGTAGCGTTGGTTGATTGTAATCTAACGAGGGCGATGTGGGATTCATATGGTGCGAGCGAGCGACGTGCGAGGATGAGGGCGGGGGAGGAAGTGCGGTGGAATGTACGGAGGTGAATACGGTGATTAGCTGTGCGTAGTACGAGTTGAGAACGGGGTAGCCAGACGGACATGGCAGAGATCTAGACAGACGAGGGTATAAAAGAAAATAAAATGTGATTTAGTTGTGTGATTTAAATATTTTAAATCACTCCCTCCGCGCCGACAAGAAACGCAATGAATGCGCTGATGTATTTGCGTCTGTTTGTAACAGAAATGATTTCCCCCCTGTACGATACCCAGAGCAGGGAATACAAGAAAGCAAGAAGGGAACACTACAAGACGACGAGGAACAGAAAACAGGATGTAGACGCAAATTGGTCACTATTCAGAGCAGCAGAGAAGAGGTTTAAATCGCGATTTCCACCTCCAGATCTATCATCCGTGCTCGACCTCGGCGCGGAACTAAATGGGCCCGAGGCCGCGCAGCCTACTCGCATATCAGCCGAATCACCTACGTCAGCAGATGCATTCATCATACCGGAAGTACCAGGCAAGACGGCCGATGTATCGCATGAACCCCCGCTAATCAACTTACAGGCCTTGTGCTACTCCCCTCCTTCGTCTCCGAGGAAGACCAGCGACGGCTAGTCAGATGGTCTCTGCGTGACCACGCTCGTCACCCCAACGAGACCAACCTCGATGCACACTACGTACTCCCTTCCGAGGGCATCTGGAATGTCCACCTTCGATCCCGAACTCAAGGCATCGATGTCCCCCTCATTCGAACGAAGGCATCGCTCGATAACGACAATACGACTCGTTCCTCCACCCCCGGTCCCCGAGAACTCATCTCGAACGACCCAGCCTCTGTAGACAACTTTTCCACCCTGAAGTCACTCCCAAAACCACCCCCAGCACCATCGATGACCGTATCCGACTGCCCACCCTCCGATCTCGTTCCAAAACTTCGTTGGACAAACATCGGATGGTCATACCACTGGGGAAGCAAGCAATACGACTTTACTAGGGGAAATGGGGAAATAAATCCTTTCGTGCGCGACATCTGCAAACGCGCAGTTGGATATGTTCCATGGGAAAAGGTGTTTGGGAACGACAATCTCGACGGATGGGGTGACGACGACTGGAGATTGTGGAAAGATACCTATGGTTCGTCATATGTTCATGACATCCGATCGTTACTTACGCCTCATTCCAGAGCCAGATGCTGGCATAGTCAACTTTTATCAGATCAAGGTTCGTGCACTCGCAATTCATTTCGGTCGATGTCTCACGTCATTTTCAGGATACGCTTATGGCTCATGTCGATCGCTCAGAGGTCTGTGCCACCTCACCCCTCGTATCTATCTCGTAAGTTGCGATTTATCTCATCAGACCGTATCTGCGCTAACACGTCCCAATAGAATAGGAAACGCAGCCATATTCCTCATTGGTGGGCTCACTCGTGATACCGAGCCAATACCTATCCTCCTCCGTTCAGGGGATGTCGTGATCATGTCGGGTCCAGCCTGTAGACGCGCCTACCACGGTTAGCTCCCCCTTCATTCCTACTCAATATCCCAGCATCAACTGATCGCACATCCCTACAGGCATACCACGAATACTAGAAAGCACACTCCCCGATCACTTTTCAAAACCGCCAGACGAAGGTGACATAGACGATTGGCAATCCTACAAAAATTACATGCATACCACACGAATTAACATCAACGTTCGTCAGGTATTCCCCAAAGGATTCGACCCCGCACACCCACATGATACGATGCCACATTAAAAACGCGATGACGCGATGCGATCAATAGGCGCCTCCGATTGATGTCGTGTCTGTACGCGGCACACTGCCAAGGTCGTCGTGATGATAATCGATGGCACAGTGCAGGGTGGTTGGGTGCAGTCGTGTCGTTCCTAGGGCATGGGGTGGCAGCAGCAAGGGGCGTGTTTCGAGTTTAGGAGGCCTTGTTAATCACGATTAGCTGTTTATCTTCATCGATCCGCTCACCGGGCGAGATATGTTCGAAGCGTGTTCGGTTTTGAGGGTCCGATGATCCAATGTACACCACACTTAGAGCTGAAACATGACCCTGAAGGTAGGATTACGTTGTAGTGGACCAACGACACCGTGTCATTGAGAGAAAGGAAGCTCTGGGTGACATTCGTCAGTAGAAGCATGGAGGGCACGCTACCCGCTGGTTCCTGAACGTTAATTCTCTCCCCTTCATCAAATTTTAAGCAGCAAGGGAATGACTCAACCATCGCATTCGGAGAACCTTTGGAAAAACTCACATTGACGTTTTCAAGGGGCAGTACATGCTCGTATGTGTCGTAAAAGAGATGGTTACAACCAATGTTGATAAATCCTGGGGAGGTCATCGAAACCACGGTAGTCAGAGCTCTTCCTCATACCAATCCTCCACCGAATTACGGTAGTTGCCAAATCTATCATCATCCGAAGATGCTGGCCTCCAATCACTGACTAACTCGGCACCTTCCGCAGGGGAACGTTGCCCGGAGGAGCCGATGTCAACATCGCCCCAACCCCAGAGATAATCAGCATCGTCTTCATCCGGAAATCCAGCCCCCTCTTCGTCAACTTCATCCCCATCTCCATCCCCACCAAGCAGACGCGCCAACGCATCCATGTTGATCCGCTTGGCTCCTCGTTTGGATTCGGCGGGGATCGTTGGTGGTTTGGAGCGACGCATGGGTGGTTCTTTCGCCGCTGTTTCGTCGCCCCAGTTTAGCTGGAATAGAGGCCGAAGAGCTTCTCGTTCTTGTTCGGTCCGCAACAACGCCTCCAGTTCGCCTTCGGCAAAAAGCTCTTCGTCGGCAATGTTTTCAGGAGCACTTCCTCCGCGGGATGCGGCGAGAAGCTCGAGACGTGCGGGCGGAACACGTCGGGAAAGTTGATCGGATGGACAAGTTAGTATATGTGTCAACAAGGATACTTCGCGATTCGAAGTCGCCGTACCCGACACCCCTTTCGGAACGGACACCGATAACGGGTCGAGTAGAAATCGGTATGCAGCGTACATCGCGCCGCCTTTCCTCTCCACCTTGCGTTTCTTGTTCGGAGGCGGTGTGATATCAGTTTCTCTGACGCTTGTGCTCGATGACGCGACCGTCGGGGTGGTCACACTATCGTGGTCGTGACCTCCATCTTCTTCTCCTTCGGTTGCGTTCTCGCCAGGGTCGAGTTCCAAGTCCAATTTTATCGTTTGCTGATTCTGCATGCGACTTAACCATATCTCATCCTGAAACTGAATGACATCTTTGATTCCCTTGGCGACGATAGTCCGTTTTGGAACTTTGGAACGAGCAGAAGCGCCACGACCTTTACCCTTGTAAACGAACTGATCCAACCATGGAACATGACGGATCCATTCCTCAATTAGATCGTAGAGAATTTTATACCGAGAAGACACGACGCCGGCAGCGAGGGCGAAGCGTGTACCGAGTGCGCGTGCGAGGTCGCTGAGATGTGGGAGTGGTGCGCGTGTTTCGGCTTCCAGACCGAGAATGAATAACGCACAGGCTGTCGGGGGTGTGGGAAGGTGTATGATAGGTAAAGGTGGGGTAAACTGAGAGAGGAGTTGTGATAGTGAGGTTGCTGTGCGAACGGCAGTTTGTAACGAGAGGGGCGTGAGGATGGAAACGAGGGGATGGGGAAGATGCTGGGAAGGTGGGGATGGAGACAAGGTTTCGGGACGTATGAGTGATTGGAGGTGGGCGTGAAGGATGGGAAGATGTACGGCTGGGTCAGTGGAAGCGAGAGAGAAATTGAGGAGGGATACCACGGATTGAAAGGCGCGCGCGAGGGAAACAGGGGATTCGTTGAGAAGGAAAGCGATGTCCCGGAGGGAATCTGATTTGTGTGCCTCACGGAGAGCGATGGCGATAGAGGCACCGGCAGCGAGTTTTGCTTTACGTCCCCATCTGTAGTTGCCCTTTGACATTGCTTGTGTGAAGATGGCTTCCGCACGTGGGGACAGACCTGGGTTGTTTAGCCTTGAGAGGACGGAGCTGATGAAGGTGCTCATGGCGATCTGAAGGGTTGGTTAGAAAACGGAAACAGAGCACGCTGAGACATATGGGCTTACCGTGTTCTTCCTGTCTCGGTCTTGCTTTGTCTGGGATAGATTCC
Organism: Chalciporus aff. trinitensis; assembly: GCA_038089015.1. Taxonomy (NCBI): domain Eukaryota; kingdom Fungi; phylum Basidiomycota; class Agaricomycetes; order Boletales; family Boletaceae; genus Chalciporus; species Chalciporus aff. trinitensis. The sequence continues at coordinate 45,743 of JBBPJZ010000046.1, forward strand.
ACCCACTCCTGGTGCGTAGGACCGAATAGAAAGGTGTATACGCGTGGTCATCGTGGTGGGCGAGTACAGCTTGTTCTGGGTCTACGAGTGTTCCACAGTTGGTACATACAAGTGAGCCGACATCGCCGTATTCGAGCTGAGTCGCGGTGCATTCGCGACAACTGACCATATGTGAAGGAAGAACCGTGTTTGGGGTCACGGTCACTCTCCGTTAACACGAGGCATTGACACGCACAATCAGAGACCCCGAAAACTCTGTTCAGGAAATGGTGTTCTTTAATGCGCAGTTCTGATCTGTCCGTCTGTCCTCGATGTCGTCCAGTAGCATGCTTCTTCCGCACAAGCTCCTCCCTAGCGCGCATTTCCCCCACAAACCCGCGTGAAACTGCATCTTTATTCTGCCCGTATTTCCTCACTGATAACCATTTGATATACCCGTTGTGTTCAGGGTCTTTCTGACTCGCCAATGCGCGTCTGCAATCTTGCTTCTCAGATCTGCCACACACACAAGGCTCCCCCAAAACCATTTCTGTAGCCTAGCATCGCACGTACTTGGGGCCTGAATCTATTCCATTGAGGGAACTAGTTTCTGCTTCCATCGCTTCCGTATCGCTTTGCTTTCACTTAAATAGAGACGGCCTCTCTCTTTCCACTTCACTCCTGCGCCCATCATGTCCACCGTTAACTTGGAGTTCCAATCAAAGGGTTCTGCCGCTGTCAAGCGCAGACTGTCCAGCATCAGCGCTGG